>WNGS01145354.1:6285360-6301713 GCA_020271785.1 Procambarus virginalis
CCGGGGAGAGGGAGCTGTGCAGACAGTGGCGCGGCGACGTGTACGTCATGCTCGTTTGCTCATTTCTTTTTGGGGGAGTTCTATCCACCAGTTCGGCTTTTGGTACCAATTTTCACCGAATTAGGGGGTTTCTTCTGGGACACTACCCCTCCCTGGGAGGGGGGTAGTTGCATAGACAGCGGTGTGGTGACTGTGGTGACGTCATGCTTGTTTATGATTAAATAGTTCTGTTTGCTAGCTCAGCTTTAGGTTGCAATTTATTACTAGCTGTAGTTTGTTTTAGCGAATTTGCCTATCTTTCTGGGTGCCTGACCTGGTAGATGGCAGACATAGACATGCTTGCCAACACATGGGGGGTCTCATAGTGTGCTCTTCGTGCCTTTCTGAGGGGGCCCAGGTTTCTGGCCGTGGTCCCTAGTGGTAACAGAACTCCATCGATTGACTGTTGCCACTGTCTAATACAGTATATACGTACACATCAGCCCAATATAGCTCCGTGGAGCCGAAGGGCTCTCAACAGAAAACATAATAATAATACAGTAATAATAATAAAAAAAGAGAGAATATACTTTATTAGCTTTGCAGCAAAATATTCCATACATTATATTTTAGGTAGCTTACCATATGTACAGATGACTTTGCTGGCCTCTCGGAAAGCAGGATACCATTGGGTGACGAGACATCAAACTGAAGTCTCTGAGATCTATTCTGTACCAACTCGGCAAAAAGTTTGAGAACGGGCGTGGTGACCTGAGGGTCATGACTCCAAATTTCCACCCCTCTCACTAGGACGCCAGTATATGTTGGGTATCTATAAGCTAGTCAAGGAGCCTTTAATAATTATATTAGAACTTAGAGAATGGAATAAGACAGCATGGAGGGGAAAGATTATGAACCTATAACCTTGAACCCTGAACCTATAAGTTCAAACCGTGAACCCTGAACCTATAAGTTCAAACCTTGAACCCTGAATCTATAAGTTCAAACCTTGAACCTATAAGTTCAGACCTTGAACCCTGAAGCTATACGTTCCGACCTTGAACCCTGAACCTACAAGTTCAAACCTTGAACCCTAAACATATAAGCTCATATCAGGTTCAGGGTTCAAGGTTTGAATTTATATCTACATATAAGTTCATATAAGTTCTATATGAATTTTGGTAGCACTACAATGCACATTATTCATTTTTAATCATTCAATTAGGTTATTGTTGAACAATTTTAATATCTTGATATAAAACATTTGAAAAATACACTCATTACTGTATATACATTACTCATTAATTATATACAACTCACGCCAAAAATATATTAACTATAATAAGCGAGTTATAATAGTGAACAGAAAAAATAGTTTCAACATCCTGAAAAGTTCACACCAACACCTGCCTTTTTCAAAGTAATCTGGGCTTAACAGACACAGATATATGTCATCTGTGATATATATATCATATATCACAGATGGTGATATATATATCATATATCACCAGATGGTGATATATGAGAGTATAATTTTATGAGGCACATCTAAAATCCACCAAGAATAATTAACTACTGTTCAAGACTCAATCACCATTGAGTGCTATAAAGATCAATGGTAAATACAAAAGAGCATTATTTTCTCATTGGAAATTTAAAAAAAAAATAGAATGTAATGAAATGTAATGTTAAGTGTTAAGTATGTTCTTTCTGGTAGGCCTTGGAGTCTCAGTTAGCTACACTGACTGATGGGGTTCTGGGAGTAGGTCAGGCTTGACTAGTGAGAGCCTTGGGTCCAACAGGACCAAGGACTAGGACAAGGACTAGGACTAGGACCACATAGGACCCACTAGGCTGTTGTTGGAGTGGCCAGATAGCTCCACATCTTTCAAACTGACAGGAAGATGAAGGCAATAATCAGAGACAATGTATCTGATGGGAGGAATTTACTAGCGGAGTATACCACAGGGCTCAGTTCTTGAAACCAGTAATGCTCGCCATCTACATATAAAACGATCTACAGAGGGAATACAGAATTATATAGAACTAGGTTTGCAGGTGATATAAGATACTGGGGAAGATAGGAGACTCAAACAATTGTAATGCCATTCAATCAATCATAGATCAAAATAAGTGCCAGGAGAGTGTCAAGTGGCAATGGAATTCAAAGTGATAATGCCATGTTATGGAATGTGGAATCAAGAGAAAATAGACCACACACAACTTAACAAATTATGTGGAAAGGAATTACAGCAACTACTAATAAAGAAGAGACATAGGGGTGGTTTTGGATACTAAGCGGTTTTGCCAGTGGAACACAAAGAACAAATCCACAAGTCTGAGTTTGCGTTGCATGGATTTGTGGAGGGCAGAGTAGCCACTCCCGGTTTGCAATTCCTTTTACACTGTTGTGGCACAGCGATTAAAGCTGCGTCTGGGCCTCTCGAAATTAGGTTCGAAACCCATCACGGCCCTCCCTTGTGATTTTTTTCATTTATGCATCACGCTACTGTGATTATTTCTTTCCTCACAAAGAACATTGTGAGGGAAGCGTATTGGTCGCTTTCCAACTTCATGAACTTCTTTTAATTTATATGGACGCCAAAATACTAAAGGAACTGTTTGTGACTTTTGCGAGACCAAAATTGGACTATGCAGCAATTGTATGGTGCCGAGAGGGAAGGGGAGCCCCAGACCCCTGCCGAGCTATCCCCCTTCAGTTCTGAGGCTGATGCTATGGCATAGTCGTGTGCTCTGCTCCAGTGGTTGTTTCAGCACTGCACCTAGAGTGTGGTGACTGTCTTTTAGGTGGTGCTGAGCCGGGATTGATTCCATAGTACTCGGGCTGCATGCGCCAAGGGTTTTCCTTTTCTAAGTGCCCTGTAAGTACTGCCCTTGGGGCTTGGGTTACCTTCCCCAAGTTCCTTGGGGTTCTTTCTCTGCTAGGCCGTTTATTGCTTGGTTTTCAGCCGCCCTTTGTGTGCTAGAGTGTTCTGTCTCCCTTGTTTGCCTTAGGGTGAGGGGCAGTTTTGTGCTGGTATTGGCGCGGGTACTGCACAGCTTGTTTTCACCAATCATAGCGGCCGGCTAGGTTCTGCCTGGGTACACTGTTCTCTTGCGGGGTTTTCTTTTCTTTTTGTTTGTCTGCCTGGTGGGGGGTCTGCCTTGATTCTTGCCCCCTGTGTACCGAGTACTCTTCCTCTTTCCAGTGGTTCCCCCTGCTAGGTCCCCGTGAGTGTACATGTTCTGGGGGTTCAGTGCTTAGAAGGTTGTTTGGTAGTACCCTGCCTGGGCTACCCTGAGTGTGATTCCGTCTCAGGGTCCTGGGAATCCCCACGGGGATGCGTGGTTTCAATGGATGTGACCCCAGAGTTCCCCCCCTCGCTTTATGCGAGTTCGAGGGTTGATCTGTCCCCTTGTTTCAGGGGTGACTCGCTGTCTTTGCCTCCGTCTGCTGCCTATGGGGTCAGTGGCACTTTCGGCCCAGAGTTCTACGAAATTTGTTGCTTTTTTGTGACTCGGTTACCCAGTCTTATACAGATTATGCGGGTACATGCAGCACAGGCGTTGTACGTTACGTTTCGCTTGTGGCAACACGGTAGGTTGTTTGCTCCTTGGAAGCCCCGAGGCTGCCCCGTTTTAGTTGATGTGTCGAGGCATGGGGGTGTTGGTTGCTTCGGTTTTGCTTCCTTCCACACCCCCTTGTTTTTCCCTTGCTATGGTCACCCGTTCCTCCCTGTATCTGGATCCTTATCGTCTGTAGGTTCAGAATCGAGACGGGGCTTCGGTGGTCTTGAGACTCGAGCGGTCTCAGGGACTTTCCCTTCCTGGGTAACGACGGGGCATTCGTCGCTATGAGTCTGCCAGTGGGCTCCCTTCCTTAGTACTTATCCGGCTGCCCCGGTTTTTCTTGTGTGGCCCGGGCTTTGGGGGACGGCTTGGCCCCGAAACCTGCCTGGTAGGTTCCCAGGGCAGATGAGGGGCTGATTTGGGGGGCCTCAGGCCCTGTTGGACCCTGCCTTGGTTTTTCTACCCTCTGGGTGGGGCTTGCAGTTATGAGGAGTGGGGTTTTTCTTCCCCCCTCTCTGTACGTGGTGTTGGGAGTCGGCCCCTCCCCGGGTTCGGTTCCTTGTGCCTTTGATCCGTTGGTTCCGTCCTATTGGTGGGTACGTTTCTCCACCCTTCTTCTTGGGATGAACCTTCACTGTCATGTTCCCCCTTTCTCAGGGTTCTTCATGACTTTTGGTCTCAGGGTGCAACTGAGCCTTCTGTGCCTTCGTGGTTTCCACTTGCTTCTGTGTTTTCAAAGGTTCAGGGAGGTTTTTGCTTCTTCCCGTATTATTGGAACGTCTGTCGTCTTTTGGTGTGGCTTCCCTCCGGTCCTTTCTAGGGCTTGTTGGTCCTCCTCCGTGCTTCTTCTCAGTTTTCGATCCTGTTTCGTTCTTTCGTGATTGTTTCTTCTCTCCGTGCACTGTCCTGCACTTGCCAGATTGGGCTCCTCCTAGCCCGATTGGGCTACTTATAGCCACAGAAGGGCTATGCTATGTATGTTTCGCTCCTTACTGCTCTTTTCGTCTACTGTTAACGGCTGCCCTCTGTACTCTGAAAAGGGATTCAATTGTTAAGAAAGCTATTTTGTCTAGTTTTCTAGTAAATTTCGTGTTTTTCTTTCATCGGCTCGCGACTTCTCGCAACCCACATCTGGCATCCCTGCCTGCGTTTGCACCGTTGTAGTTTGTTTTGATATGGGCGGTGTGCTGGTGTTCTGCATCCTTTTCTCTCGGGTGTTTTGCCTCTCGCTCCTCTCTATTCTCCAGTCCGTGCCCAGTAGCTACTGGGGGTGTTCTGGATTGCCGCTCTGGGGAGGATGCTGGGTTTTCCCTGCATATGGGTGTGGGGCTCCTCCTTGGCCCTTTCCCCACTCTTCTCCTGCATGTGCGGCTTTGCCTTCTTTCACTGGCGGTGCTCCCGACATTTTCTCGGCTTCGTTGTGTCATGACACATTCGTGCCTACGTTCTGCAGGTGAGTTTCTGCGGTCTGGCATCTCTTTCAGCTAGGCGCTGGTTTGTGGTTTTTGGCTGCGAATATACGAACATCAGAACACAGGCCTCTTGGGCCTTACGAGGCAGCTCCTATTTATACCCATCCAGTCCCACTCTTATGTATGTACAGCCCATGCTCGAGTCTGGCACAGGGCCCCACCTCCACCAGGTTACGACGTATGATGGTGGGGGGGGGAGGGGTGTATGTTATAGGGTGAATATTACTGTATCAGGATGTTATGAGGTGACATTTTGCTGCAGTTTTCTTACTGTGGTTGCGTGTTGTGGGTTGGTTGTGGAATTTTGTTTGGGCCCATCTTTCAGTGCCTGGCTTAGCCCTTCCGTATACATTGGTTTCTCTGTGCTTCCCTAGTTGTACTTCCCTAGTTGTGTTTGCGGGAGTTGAGCTCTGCATTTTTGGTCCCGCTTCTCACCTGTCATTTGCTGATGTGCGGGTTCCTGTGCCTGCTGGGCTCTATCGTGCCTCCGCTGGAAGCTGTGTGTGGTGTCATCCTCCACCACATCGCTTCCTCATGCATTTCGGTTGTCTCCTACTCTGCCACTGCTTCTTTCTTTCCAACGTTTCTCTGGCTCATTGGGCTCTCCTTCCACCAGTGTCCCCTGGTGTGTAAGCTGCTGGGGTCCTGTAGTTGGTCTTTCTCTACCCTATCAATTCCTATGCGAATCTTGAATGTGGTGATCTTGTCCTCGTCGCTCGTACTCCTTGGTCCGGACACTGGTCTGGTGGCGTACCTTTGCACCTTTCATGCTGTTTGCTACACATTGTTGTGTGTTTTGTTTGTGCCTTCCTGGCTTCCCTGCCTGTTGGTATTTTACGGTGTCGTGGTGTCCCTTCTCTGGAGTCTCACGTTGAAGCGTCATCTCCGATCTCCTGGTGGCTTGCTGGCGGGGATGTTTTTCTGTACAGCAACGTTCCATCTCCTTTGCCGGCTTGGGTTTCCGACTCTGCTGGCTCCGTGGTCGCACCCGAGATCTTCCCCGTGTGGCTCCGCCTCTTCTTGGGCTCGATTGGCCCATGACGGGGCTGGTTCGGTTTCTGCCTCGAGTCTCTCGCCTTCTGTTGGTGGTCGGTTGGTTTCGTTCATGGTGTCCCACCTGTGTGCTTCTTCTTGGCGGCAGTGTGGGATTTTTTGGAGGTCCTTCCTTTTCCTTCTGTCCCTTCTTCGGTAGCTGAGTTTGTTGGCGTGGTCTTGTCCTTCTCTTGTGGAGGTTGGGGGCCGTCATCTTGCCCCATACTATCACCTTGTATCCTGCGGCGCTGGCAGAACCGCTTCAGCTTGCTTTCGGTATTGGTGTTACGTCTGTGCTGTTTCGCAAGCTGTCTCGTGCGTTGTTTACCTCCGGCCTGCTCGTGCGCTGCTTGGACAGAGTGCTCTTTTTTTCTTTTCTTCTCCACTGTTTGTTGTGGCCCCTTCGGTTCGGATATTGTTTCTCAGTGACTGTTTTTCTTTTGGCGTTGGCCTCTTGGGGTCTAGTCAGTGGTCTTCATGCTTTCCTCCGGCGCATAGGTTTTCTGCTCCTTCATTCATGGCGATAAGTTTTTCATCTGCAGTGGTCTCCTCCTTTATGGGTGGTGATTGAGACTGCTGCTTTCCGGAGGGGGTCCTTAAGTTGTGGATGTTTGGTTGGTGCATCATTTGCACCAACCAAATTTGGGGTGCATCATTTTTGTGTCTGGTTGCGGCCCTCCGCCATTACTTGCGTGCCTCGGCCTCTGTGTCCGGGGACGCGCTTTGGGTTGCTCCGGTTTCCCTTCTTCCCTGTTCGTGGGTGCGGGTCTCTCAGGTCGTCTGCAGAGCTGTTACGGCTAGCCAGCCTGTGGTCTATCCCTGTGCCCATGACGTTTCAAAATTCACTTCTCGTGCTGCAGTTTTTTCACCGTGTCCTGGGCTGCGGTTCGGGCGCAGGGATTTTGGCGGTTGAACAGGGTCCTGGCTGCTCGATATCTTGTGAATGTTCCTGGGCCCAGTCTGGCCTCGTGTCGCTTTGGGTTGGCGGTTGCAGCCAGTTGTCTCGACTTCGTGTTGGGGGGAGTGCAGCAACTGCTTCCCGGGTCAGTCCCTTTCCTTTTCCTCTGTGGGTAGTTAGCTCCGGGGAGCTGTAGGGGCTTCCCTCAGAAAACCAGCATTGAATGTAATGAAATGCCATTTTCTGGGTGAGGCCCGGAGGCTCCCCAGCATCCCTCCCTCCCCCGGTCGGCGGGTTTTTCACGTGTTTTGACATCCAGCCTCAGAACTGAAGGGTGGATAGCTGGGCGGGGGTCTGGGACTTCCCCTTCCTCCTCCCGGGGAGGGGGGGAGCTGCGCAGACAGCGGCGCGGCAACGTGTGACGTGATGCTCATTTGCTCATTTCTTTTTGGGGAGTTTTATCCACTTGTTAGGCTTTTGGTAGCAATTTTCACCAAAATAGGGGTTTGTTTTGGGACGCTTACCTTTCTGGGTGCCTGACGTGATGGCAGACATAGAATGCTTCCAATCACACGGGGGTTTCTATAGGCCATTGCTCCCCTTGCCTCTTTGAGGGGGCCAGGTTCTGGCTCATGGTCCCCGGTAGGCCCACAGAGCTCCATACACATGACTGATGCCAAAGTCTGACATTAGCATATCAGCCTGGATAAGCTCCGGGGAGCCTCCGGGTCTCATCCAGAAAATGGCGTTTCATTACATTCAACGCTGGTTTTTTAAGTTTTTATATTAGAGAATTTCAGTGTATGAAATTGAAGTAAAGATAAAACATTAGTTTTTTCCTCATTTCAGGTTCAAGAATTTTGGCCCAAGGAGACAACATTCCAAAGGATCAAATATACCCTATGAGACTGAAGGGCATCAGTATCTGTTTCTCTATGCTCAAGGCAGCCTTATGTGGCAACTATGTCAACTTTGGAGTCTTTCGCCTATATGGTGATGATGCCTTGGACTCTGCATTGCACACTTTTGTTAAACTGCTGCTGTCAATTCCTCAGTCTGATCTCTTGGTTAGTAGTTTTTTGTGTGTGTAATTTTGGGAAATATAGGAATAAATAAAGAAGTTGTCTTAACTTAGCTGTTTAAAAATTATTTGTATTAAATCAATGAAACCTTTTAGCACTGAAACATTGTCAAGATTAAGAGGAGTGTAAATTAGCTAGAAAACTGGCAGCAGTCAGTTTGTATACACATAATATACTTTGCTTACCAAAGAGTCGAAGCTCAACCCTCAGAATCACAGTTAGGTGAGTACCTTGAATTAAACAAAATTAATTATTTACAGTTTTGTTCATGTTTGAGGCTCTGAATCTGTCCTAGTTTTATAAGATCATTAACCTTGGTCATTAATTTTGTTGTATTTTATTATATAATGCACTGGGAGTTGAGGTCAGTTTATTTTTGCAATATCATGATTGAAAAGAACAATTGATTATGGATCCTCCAAGTTCATCTATATATATATATATCTGTTATCCCAGTCTGAGCTGGGCCCCTCAGTGGCTTCTTGGTACTATAAGCTCTAGAAGGACAGATTCCAAATCTGCACACACAAATAGCACCACATAAAACCAGAAGGCATGGCAGGATGTGCGAAATATCCCCATTGAATAACAGAAGTGCATAAGGCAACATCTAAGGCCCTAGAGTTTTCAATACCTTTCCCTGCACATATTGAGCATACTGTCTAACCATTTGCAGTGTTCAAAAGAGAATTTGATAAACACCTTCATAGGATATCTGATGAGTCAGGCGTTGACTCTCGTGTCAGGTTACGAGCCACTGTGTCGAACAGTCTGGCTGAACACCACTAACTAAGGGCCTTAGGATCATTGATCTTCAGAATCATCAACAGGCATATCTCAGACACCCACAATGCTACCGGGCCTACCAAATATACCTTGGCAAAGGGAGCAAAACTAAATGAAACTACACTGAAAGTCACAGGCAAAGCTAAACAAACTACTGCTCTTAACCCTTAAATGGCGCATGGCTATATACCATTTGACACCCACAGGCGCATACAACAAAAAAAAAAAAATTTTTTCTTCCTAACCTGTTAATTTGTGTTCTCTGATTTTTTCTTCCTAACCTGTTAATTTATGTTCACTGATCATGGGAAAATAATAAAAAAATCGTAAGTGGCATATATTGCCTGCTATAGGGCGGGGAAGTCTGGCAAAAAACAGGCGCTGACTCAGCGTGTGTCGCAGGCGGTCTGTTGGTCGCCAGCTGTCAGGCCGGAGTTGCCACAAAGAGATAATTACCTAATTATTTCAATGTCTCTGATTGATTTCTCGTAGTTTTTTTGTTGTAATATTATTCAATAGTGTGTAGTGTGATATATTTATATAATGAAATGGGTGAATCATCGCTGTAATCAAAAATATGGTGTGCATATTGTTGATTCAATTATGTTCATCAAACAGTGAACAAATACTTTGTCGGTTATTACACTATATACACAGGTTATATATAAGTATCTGCATGTTTTGTTCTCCATAACGAACCACTAAGTTGCTATTATGAGTCAAAAAGTAACGAGGAGTGACCGCCGTGTACCAGCCAGCCACTCACTCCCTCCCTCAACACCTCACTCGCCCACATTCTACTCCCACCATACTGTTTTTGCTTTTATTCACTATATACAGACGTTATATATAAGTATCTACATTCATGTTCACCATAACGAACCACTAAGTTGGCATGCTGATTGGCAGTGCCAGTGGCAGCCCACCACTGTCTGCTACTTCCTCCCTCCCTCAAGTCATCTGACTCACCCACATTCTCTTCCCACAATACTGTTTTTGCTTTTATTCACTATATACAGACGCTATATATAAGTATCTACATTTATGTTCACCATAATGAACCACTAAGTTGGTATGCTGAGTGGCAGTGGCAGCCCGCCACTGGCTGCCACTCCCTCCCTCCCTCACCTCACCTGACTTGCCGCCATTCTCCTCCCACCATACTGTTTTTGCTTTTATATACAGACGTTATATATAAGTATTTACATATTTTGTTCACCATAACTGTACATCTAAGCTCGTATGGTGAGTAAAGGCACAAAGACGTAGCTATTCACACAGTCAGTTGATGGCTGCCGCCCTCAAGGCCAGACGCACTAATATTTCTCTTCCAACAATACTGTTTGTGATGTTATTATGCTATATACACACATTATATATAAATATCTACCTGTTTTATTCACCATACTTGTACAAGTAAACTGGTATGGTGCCCAAAGACCATCGTGGTCACCAGTAAACAACATGATAAGTCGTGCAGACAACGCCACCGCCCTCACCAAAATGGCGGCTCCCAACCTACTCCTCTTGCTGTTTATACCCTCTATACACTTGTTATATATAAGTATCTACATTTGTGTTCACCATAGCGAACCACTACGCTGGTATGGTGAGTGCAGTCAATAAAAGGTGGCCACACACAGTCAGAAGACAATGCCACTACCCTCCCCTCCCACAGCATTACTTCTCCCTCCATGGAGCACAGTGCTAAATATCACCACAATCCTGCTGTTATCAGAACCCTGGTCAGTTTTATCACAGTCAGGGGTCTTCTGTAATAATATCATCGCTACATAATAGCATGAACAAGTATATTATGGCATTTTTAGGCGATGCTGTGGTCACAAACTGAACAGCAGTGCTGTGAGCTCATGCTGCGTGCGTCAGGCTTGGTAGCTCACTCAATACTGAGGCCCCTAACACCCGAGAATTTGGCCCACGATTTAAAAAAAATATGGCGTCTGTTTACAAGAGCCCTGATGAAGGTGTGGTGAACCCCGTGTATCTGCGGGCCGTTTAAATCTTGCATAGTACTCCAAAGCATCATATGATGCGATGCGCAATTTAAGGGTTAATAAAGAAATTAAATTAAGAAACAAGGCAAACGGTTAGCAGCTGATAATTGACCCTAACCCTAACTAACCATCTTGCCACCTGGTGGCAGCCCACAACTCCTGGGGTCTGGGTCTGCCTCCACCCTCACTTGCAAGCATGATGCTCCCTGATTGAACATCGTCCATTGGCACAGAAGATGTACACTCTGAACCTTTCAAATAGTGAGGGTGGCGTCGACGGGTCTACTCAAATGGACCACAAAACATCCTGGGGATTTCCAGGATGCCGATTTCAAGCCCGAAAACTTGAGCTAAGCGGGGAGTCCAGGCACTGGGATGTGACACTGGTGCTCTCAACTAAATTAATGCAGCCCAGACCACTTGGCTAGGAAAACCCACCTCTGCACATTGTAGTACAGCTGTAAATATTCAGTGATGCCTCACCAGCCTAAAACACTCCAAACCTGGAAAACGACGTTGAGGTGAAAACTCCAGATTCACCCCAAGGCAAAAACTACCACGAGCGAGGCGGATCTCCTTAGGAACGTCCCTGAACACTTCTGGAAAAAGAACCCTGGCAGAGGAAGGGAAACACTAGGGAGTGCACATGGAAGAGAGTCCTGAACACATGCAGCTCCAAGTGCACAAAACTCCTGGCCCACACACACTGAAAGTGGAAGGAACTGCCACCAAGGCAAAAGAAATAATAATAAAAAACTTTGGGGCCAGAGCGACTACAGCATCCCAACACATCAGAGGAGAACAAAGGGTGGAGCAGCTAGATCTTTACAGGCCTTTGGGTTGTCAACATCACTATCACATTCCTCTTGAAACAGTATGTTCTGAATTTCGTCTTCAGACAGTTTTTTTTCAATCGTGCAACCCACAGGAGAATGGGAGCTCGAAGCATGTGCGTTGGCCATGGCTGCTCACACAAAACCGGGCTTACCCGCAGCCATGGATCATGATGTGATTTTTTCACAAATTGCCAATGTTTACTGGAGGGCCTTGGGCCTCCATCTTGTACCCAACCTACTGCACACAAGTTTTGAATCTTAGGTTGGTGCACCACCATTCCCCATGATATCATGGGTAGCACAGTCCACTGGTTAATAATTTGACATGTCAGAGAGGGGGGCGGCATTATCAGTAGCTTGGTGCATGGCTTCTTGGCAGCGTGCAGTTGATGCTAATCGATGAACTGCCCAGTGACTGAGTAGATTGTTTCAGGGTTTCAAATTTCTGTTTTGTTTACCATGCTTTTGTCTGTTTAGTCTCATTGTATCTTTCTGGTGGCCTTTTCTTGGCCTGAATGACCTGATATCTTCAGGATCCCCACTCCTTTAAAATGGGGCCAGGTTTTAGTCTCTGTTCCTCAGTAGGTTGACAGTGACTTGCAAGAGCCTGGTGTGATTTGAATTGAGTTGAGAAATTCAGGTTGCTAACCACAGGAAGCCTCAAATAACATATCAGAAAGAGGCATTCCATTATGTTCATTGTTCTTTTTTAATGCTTAGGCAGTGGCTATAAAACCCAGGCAATAAACTTTTAGATCATCATATGACGATGGCCGCTTTTTCCTAGACATTCATGACGATAACATTCATGACGATAACCACATTCGTGCAATGAAATTATAACATGATTTTTGTTATAAATCACTGGCTACTCACACCTCAGTTTGTTGGTTGATGCGCTCTGAGGCGATCGTCAACTCTGGTCTCGATTTCTTGACAGATTTTGTGCTTTCGTGGTGTTTCCTGCTCTTTGTGGTGTGGTGGCCAGGAGTAACTACAGTGTACTGGGGCTGCATGCACTTAGGGCTACCTTTCCTAGACAATGTAAATACTACCCCCTTGGGTTCTAAGGTTCCCTTCTATAGGCTCCCTCCCTCCGGTCGGCGGTTTTTGTTTTTGATGCTCAGTGTCCAAACTGAGGTGTGAGTTGCCGGCACAGAGGGATCCGGGGCTCCCCCCTCCCCCTCCTGGGTATGAGAGGGCTGCGCGGACAAGTGGCGTAGCAGTAGTGTATGACGTTTGCTCCTTGCTTGTTTCTTTAGGTTTTGGGGAGTTTTGCCTCTCTGTTCAGTCTTCAGTTGCAATTTCTTACCAAGTGGGATTTGTTTTGTTATGCCTACCTTTCTGGGTGCATAGCCCCAGTCGATGGCAGACATGGAATGCTCCCAAACTCATGGGGGTTTCCATAGGCCATTGCTCCCTGTGCATCTCTGAGGTGGCCGAGTTCTGACTCGTGGTCCCTGGTAGGCTGAACTCCTTTGACTGATGCCACAGACTAAGATAGTGTATATTGGTCCGATAGCTCCAGGGAGCCGGAGGGGCTCGTGCAGAAAATGGCGTTTCATTACATTCAATGGTGGGTTTTCATGGGTCAAGGTAAATTCCATTACATTCACATAGACATATTATATCCATATTTGCATCATAAATGTAAAATCCAGAGAGTAATTGTTTAAATCTTCATATAATGATAACTTCATTACCCTTTGAATCAACAATTGACGATGTCCGCTGCCTAAGGGTTAATACATGGGCGAACATGTGGTATTGTGAACATATTGATTGCATCACTTTGGGATTAATATAGATTAAATTTTCTCTTAGTCTAGTTACAGGAAGTAAATGAGATATTTATTTTCATCTAGTAAAAGGCTATAACAATTTCAATTAGATACCTGTACTTCAAAATATGATATACAGTATTCAATTTAAAATTAGTTTCTATGAATTATATATAACTCTTCTTACATGGAAGTAAAATGCATAGCTTGAGTTTACAGTTCTTAATAAATGTTATATTTATCAATTATTTCATTCATATTCCATTTCTGTTGACCACAGGTATACCCAAAGCTGTCTCAGACATATTATGTGCTATTGGAATGTCTGGCTCAAGACCACATGAATTTCTTATCCACCTTAGAACCCAATGTTTTCCTGTATGTCCTCTCATCTATATCTGAAGGACTCTCTGCTATAGGTAAGTTATTTATGCTCAGGCTTTTGACTCCATCTGGCTGGGATACACCTAGTGGGGGTTGGCATAACCATGTCTTTATGCTCAGGCTTTTGACTCCATCTGGCTGGGATACACCTAGTGGGGGTTGGCATAACCATGTCTTTAGCGAGGATGGTGGATGGGTCATTTAATCGTTTCAGAAACAGATGGTAAAATCTTTAGCTGCCATGTGTACTTGTGAAAATTTACCTGTTATGCATAAGCAGTTGTAAGTTTTTGAAATAGTGGTTAGTTTACTGAGAATAAGGATTTTTGAGGAAGATGAGGGATTGTGTGATTGACAAAGAGTGTTCAAGTCCAAGAAAGTTTATTGAGATAATTAAATACATCCAAAAAGGATAGAGTAGCTTAAGCTATTTCTACCCTTAGAGTATTGTATGTGTAATAGGTTACAGGGAAAATAAAAGTGAAAAAGTAAGTGCCCTATGATGAACTGCTGAGCTCCCTCTACCACTCACCTCACTAGGAACTCTGACAGGTTCAAACACTTGGCTGGGTGGAACAGTTGGGGCAGTGTTCCTTTAATGTTCACCCCTTGTGTTTCCAGCAGCAATTGGAAACCCAGATATAACATTACTGGCAGATTGTGTTCTTGGGGAAAGATGGCATCGAAGAACATAACAGTACCTGGCCTAAAAGCCTTAATCCCAACTTAAAAAGACTGCAAGTGGAGAGATCAGGGTTTAGAGTACATGCATTATGGAATTTTTTTTCATGATAAAATCTACATAAATAGACGAAAGTTATATTTTTTTATTTAGTCTTGCTTGAGTTGTGCTTTAACTCTTGCACTGTGAAATTTGCTTTAAGCCTTAAGATGAGTGGTGCACTGAGTGCCGTGTAGCACACAGAAATTACAATAGCATGAAGCATCAAATGAACAAATCCACAAGGACTGTGATGAAGGTTCGAACCCCAGGTTGCAATTCTTTTAACCATGTCGTGGCCCATTGACTAAGGAACGTCTGGGATCATCCCAGACGTAGGTTCGAACCCTCATCACGGCCCTTGTGGATTTGTTTGCCATGTAGCATTTCTTGGTATATCTTAAGATGTAAAACTTACATGCAATAATCTAAGTAACATATGGAGGCTTGAAGCCTCCAGTGATATTCCACCATCTTGAAAAAAGTTCCCAGCATGCCCCATGGGCACAGGTAGGCTCAGTTTCAAATGAGTCACCATGGCTGATGTATATGCTTCCAGCTCCCTGTCAATGATGAGTTGTATGGTTGAAAAATCACTCTCGGAGAATGAAATATGTGACATGTTAAGAGGACCCGAATAGTGATGATGATGACCCAAAACATGACAAGGATCTAACCCAACAATTGGATACAAGTGATACTATGATGAGTACGATACAATGAGTATGTACAATATGTCGATTTCACCACACCAACTGTCGCACTGTCCTAGGCCAACACTATTCCCACAGTGTTTACTATTACCACTTCCTGCGCCTTCTGCCATTCTTGAATGCCATGATAATGTGGAAGATCAGTTTTCTGGGTTCAGTGACATTGGTTCTGACACGAGTAGCATAGGTGAACCTAGTGTTAGCGGCCCTAGTGGTGGTGGTACTGGGTGCCAGTTTGCTGTCGGCAAGCTTTCTCTGCAGCTTGCCCTGTATAGTGCCGGTGTGTGTCCAGTCATGGGACAATGTTGACAGTGTGGCCTCCACCTCGTTGTGCATGTTTGTGGTGGTCCTATACAACATGGAAGTGCTTTATGTCCTGGCCAACAGTGTTATAATATAAGACGACGAAGCTGTGGTGGTGGCCGTGGTGCTTCTGCCACCAGAAGCAGCACGAAAGTACTTTTGTAGGAGGATTGTGAGAGTTTTGTACCCGATATACCTAGTTTGATGATACGGATGATGGTCTTAGACATTTTCCCTTATACTGGTGACAATGTGAGTGAAAGTGCTTTATTGCAAATTTTTGAGCTGTTAATGAAACATCTTGTTGAGGAATCTAGCTGATATCTAGTGCAACTGACTTATTACTAGCTTCATGTTTGACATGTTCAAAAGGGAGGACTGTACCTGAAGTGTGTGGTTTTGTTACACTCTGTATGATGATGAAACGCTCAGAAAAGCATGTCATACAGGATTATTGGAACAAAGACAGCATTGTTCCAACCCCAGTTTTTGGGAAGTACATGTCTCGTGAAAGTTTCCTGCTATTTCTAAGGTGCCTATGCTTTCAGAACAGTGATAATGTTGTTCAAAACAATAGACACTGGAATGTGTTCAGTAAAGTGAGAAGAAAGTTCAGAGATGTCTTTGTACCAGGGCAAAATGTAGTGATTGATAAATCTCTAGTTATTTTCAAGGGATACCTTGCTTTCAAGCAGTATATATATACCATTGAAACAACACAGGTTTGGACTGAAATTCTTCATGCTCTGTGATTGTGAAACTGGAGTAGTGATAGATATTA
>WNGS01145354.1:6301723-6342117 GCA_020271785.1 Procambarus virginalis
TTGTTGGGGCTGGGCATTGCTTTCTTGTTTTCATTGGTATTTTGCCTGTTTTTGCTTGTGGATTCTGACTTTCGCTTTATTAGGCTTGCCTAGGGTGTGCACGGTTTAACCCCCCATACTATCCCCCCTCGACTTTACCTGGTTGCCTGCACAGACAGGAATTACCCGCAGGCCCCAGTGGTGGACCGTATTGGACCCCAGTGCCTGGGCTTACTGCAGGCCCTGGAAAACCCCTACGGGCTCGATTGTACTGTGGATGATTCTTTTGAGTCTGCTCTCGCTTTGTGCAAATTTGAGGGTTGTTCGTCGCCTGTTATACCCGGCAGCGTTAATATTTTCTGCCTCCGCCATGCTGCTTGTTGCGTTGGCGACACCTCTGACGATGAGTCATATGGGACTTGTTCTCCCAATGAGCTCCAAATTACTCATTCCTCTGTGGAAGTTCAGAGGTGGTGACCACTTTGCATTTTAGGTTTTTTTGTTTTGCATCAGGCCAGGTTGTGTTCCTGTTTGTATGCCCAAGATCTGTTGGTGTTTAGGTATTCAGATTTGGAGATGTTGGTCATATCGACTGTTGTTCCGTCTGCATCATGTCTTCTTTCCCCCAGTGGGCAGGTCTCGCTCTTCTCTCATCCCCTCTCTGATGTGTCTCAGGGTTTAGTTCGGAATGTGGCTTGGGCAGTTTCAGAGGTTGCCCCTTCCGACGCAGGCATAGAGGCAGTTCTGATGCTCTATCCCACCAGAACTTCTGTGCTGTCCCCTTCCTTCAAGGCTTTTTTTCCTTGGACTCCACTTCCCCTTTTCGGGCAGTGGGTGTGGGCGAGGGCTCTGTCCCAGGGCCCTTGGCTGTGGTTTCCAGGGTTTAAGGGGGGGGGGGAGTCTGAATGGAGCTCTTGGGTTTCGTTTGACCTCTTGTGCACCCTCGTGCCCTCTGTGAATGGTCTATTGTTGGGAGGGAGAGGGAATCTTTTCCCTCGTCCATGTACGAGTTTGAGTTAGGTTTTGCTTCCCATCTCGCATATCAGCAGGTTGTTTGCTCTTGCTTTGAATTCGGCATGGGCCCAAACTCTCACTTATGCTTCTCCATTTTGTTTTCTGCTGTTTCCTGAGGGTTTCTCAGTTTTTGTCAGCAGCCTCTGTGAGTTGCCGTCCTGTTTCTTCTGGTACGGGGAGTCTCGGTCTTCCTGACGGGCTCAAGCCATGGCTGCACCTGTGTTTGTTGGAAGTGGGTTCTCTGTGGTACCGGCAGTCGAGTCGGGTTTGTTTCCACCAGCCTCCTCCTCTTTGTCTGGTTGGCGCCGTGCTCGCTCCTCTCAGAGGCCTGGCTCTTGTGATTCGCACTGGCTCTTTCGTGGGTCACCCCTTTGATGGGGTGGTTGGGGAGAGGCTTGCTTGATTTCCCTGCTCTTTTTCCCATGATTCATGGGTGTTTCAGGTTGTGTCTTGCGGCCTGCAGTGGAGTTGGGTCATCCTGCCCCCATTGGGGAGGTTCAGGGCTTTTAGGGTAGATCTCCTCTTCCAGCATTTGTCAAGTCATCTCGGAGTGGTTGCTTTTTTACATGGTCGAAACGACCTTGTCTTTTCAGTGGGCTTCCCACTTGTTTCTAGTCCCGAAATGGAATTGTTCAAACCTCCTGTACATTCTCGATATTTCCATATTGAATTGGTTAATACAGTGCTCCACCTTTTAGATGACTACGTTATCCCAGGTCCAACTCATTCTTGAGTCGGGTGCTTGGATGATTTTTCTGGACCTCAAGGATGCATATTGGCAAGTCCCTATTCATTCAATTTTCAGGGATTGGTTAGGATTCACTGTGCGGAGACAGGCTTACCTCTTTCGGATTCTCCCGTTCGGGCTGAATCTGGCATCTCTCATTTTTACACGTTAGACTCTAGTCGTGGTGACCCGTCCTCGATTGCTGTGTCTTCGGGTGTTGGCCTACCTCGACGACTGGCTGATTTGGGCTTCCAGCCTGTCTGCTTGTCTGCTAGCCAGGGATCTGGTTCTTTCCCAGCTTACTAGTTTCGGGTTCCTGGTGAACTAGCAGAAGTCCCAGTTGGTTCCCTCTCAGGTTAGGACCTGGTTGGGCCTGACTTACTGTTGGTCGGATTCAAGTGGTAAAAGTACTGGACACGCCAAGGAGCATGGAGCCTTGGCTGTCTGGGTTCAAATCCTTCAAGGGTAAAGCGTTTTCTGATGCATGTTACCTTGGGGACCATTGAAGCTTGATGCACAAATGATACTCACGTGGTCCCAGCATGATGAAGTGATTTGATGAAATATGTGCCCAAAATGGTCACTGGAATTGGGTTAAGAGTCAGACGACTGCTAATTCTTTTGTACAGTCAATGTGGCCTTGTGGTAAATGTACTGGACATGCCAAGGGGCATGGAGCCCTGGCTGGCTGGGTTCAAATCCTTCAGGGGTAAAGAGTTTTGTCATGCATATATAGATGTACTGTATATATATAGCCTATATATATATATAAGCCTAAATCATATAATTGGACATGGCACACATTTTGCATGAAACATAGTGGTAATTACTCATTTGCTATTGTTAAAAGTTAAGTGGCTCCTCATATGGTTGCCCTGCACGTTCAGACACTAGATGGTGATGTTGCCAGATGTAGTCCTCATTTTTTTACCAAGACCCTGGAAGCAAAGTGAGGGACTCGGGATTCTTTTTCAAAATGGGGAGGATTGTTACTAGAGGCCTGAGGAGCTTTTAAATCTTATGCAGTTCCCTAATACTTAATATGATTTGCACACAGAAATCACAATAGCATTATGCATTGATGCATCAAATGAACAAATCGACAAGGGGCCGTGATGAGGGTTCGACAGCAAGAGGTAGAATAGCTTATTGACAGAGCTCAGGTTCACAGGGAAATTGTGTAAAGCCCTGGTTTGTGTCTCGGAGAGACTGGAGGATCCGTGTGAGGTTGGTTGAACTCCCAGTTGCGATTCTTTTAACCGTGTCGTAGCTCAGTCGATTAAGGCGCGTCTGCGATCCTCTCGGACGTAGGTTCGAACCCTCATCATGGCCCTTGTGGATTTTTTCATATGATGAGATGTGCAGTCTGAGCATATTTAGCTACCCCTATCATATGATGTGATGCGCAGCCAAAGTGTTAATTTTTAAGCCTGCCTGCCCATTCCCAAAAATCCCTTCCACCCAATTCTGCCTGCCTGACTCATTCCTCCCTTCTACCAGCCCGATTCCTAAATCTCATCTGCTTAATCTCTAAACCCTTGCTGCTTGCCCTATCCCTCCTTCCTGCCCATCCTATCCCTCCTTCCTGCCCATCCTATCCTTCCTGCCTGCCTGCCCGATCTTAGTATTGAGCTTTATATACTGTACAGTACTGTGACTGCATTCTGCTACAACTGGGTTAAGAAGACCAGCATGTGCTCTAAAAAGATTAATAAAGAACTTTTTCTAGGAGGCTTCTATGGTGGCTACCTGTTGTTAGCAACCTGGATAGCTCTACCCAATTCTGGCCATGCCAGGCCCCTTCGGGTCATTGTAACCCTACTGAGAACCAGAGGTCAAAACCTGGCTTCTCTCTCTAGAGGTGCAGGGAACTAAGAATAGTAGGTCACTCAGATCCAGGAATAACATCAAAAAGTTAGAGCAAAATAAACCTGACAACAACAAGGTAAACAATACATAGAAAACAAGATACTGAAATGATCCACCCAATATTAGGTAATTCACTGTTTAGTAGCAGCTGCCCACTACCAGGTGGCAGCACCCCCCATTTGTTGGCTCGGCCCAGACAACTCCTCAGTCATTAAGCCTGGTGCGACTGTGCAATGTCACTTCTGCTTCTCATATTTAATAGTGCTCTTCAAGTCCTGGTTTTTCAGATGTGATGCCCTTTGGACTGTCCTTCAGGGGAGCCCATTTGCTTGTGCACTTGTTTCTTCTTTTCATATTTGTTTCATATGCATGTGTTTTCTTCCTCGCCTTTTGTGTAGGGTCTGATAAACTGTTCACCTCGGAGCCTCACCCAGAGTGTGCATGGGTCTTTGATTCCTCTGCAAGGCATCGATGTCAACATGCTTCATTTATGGTGTATCACTTACACCCTTCTGAGCCACCTGTGCTGCTGGGTTGCAGTCGGAGTTAGTTCTTCTAGTCTTGGTGAACGGCCATTTGCCCATTGTTCCTGGTTTGTTCTTTACTGTTGGGATCCGCGATGACCCTAGCAGACCTCAGCAGAGGTCAGCATGGAGAGGTTCTTTGAGTCTGCACTTGCAGGGTATGAGTTTTTAGGTTGTGCCTAGATCTTATTGCAATCCCGACCCCCTCTTACTGCCTCCGCAATGCCACCTGCTGTAATGACTGGTATATAAAGCTTAGCTTTTGTTGTTATTAATGTAAATGTTTCCTTATTAAAATACCAGTTTGTTTTATTTGTGTTAATTTTTATGTTTCATATGTGATTGACAGTATGTATTAGTAAATGAGTACGATTCTGTGAGTAAAGTTTTCCCCTGCGCGTTTTTGTGAGAGGAGTGTCCCCACACTCCACTGGAGAGAGAGAGAGAGAGGGGGGGAGAGAGAGAGAGAGAGAGAGAGAGAGGGCTCAGAATCCACACACACAGGTTATGTGTGTGCTCGTGATGTTATATACCTCCACTAATATCCGAGTGTCTGGAACTGTAATCGTTAATTGGGTGAGTAAGAAATGATTCCTTTTTACTGTATTATCCCTTTTCTTGGGTTTCAGTAAATGTAATGCATGCACTTTGGTGATTTCTTGAGTCCCGCCAATGCAAAAATATGGAACCGGCTTCATGAGGTCACTCTTGTGTTTGAAGTGTAAATAATAACAAATGAAATGGCAGTTTCTGGGTGAGCCCCAGAGGCTTCCTGACACCCTCCCTCTGGTCAGCTGTTATTATCATTCAAGAACTAGCTGGTGGCGGGCCGGCTCCCTCCCCCCACCTACCCCCAAGAGGGGTGGGATAGAGCTAACAAGTGGGGGAGCTAGTTGGATGAAGTTTTGGTTTGTTTGTATCTTGGTGGGGGAGTTCTTTTGATACTTAAGAGAACATAGGTTGCATTTTTCAACCTGGCAGTAGTGTGTTTTGATTCGCTTACCTTTCTGGGTGCCTTTCCTGGTTGATGGGAAGATGACAAACTTTAAATGTAAAGAGTTCATGGGCATTGCTCCCTGCGCCTCTCTGAGGGAGCCAGGTCCTGGCTCCTGGTCCTCAGTAGGCATACAAGAACTCTGCGACTGATGACTCCGTAGTATGGCAGTTAATTAGTATAGCTTCAGGGAGCCTCTGGGGCTCACCCAGAATCTGGCTTTTCGTTACATTCAACACTGGATTTTTGAGTTAAAACTAACATAGAAATTTGGTCAAACTTTACCTAACCTACCTAATCTGACCTATCTTAACCTAACCTAAGTAAGTAAGTAATACATGTTCTTAATATAATACTGTTAACTGTAATAGACCAATTTGGAAACGAATATTTGAAAATAATAAAAATCACTCTCCTTGTGAAGTAAATCAGGCATTACATTCGAGGCCAGGTAGTGCAGTTCTGGCAAACAAAAATCTATATACAGTATATATATACATGTATATATAAATGAATATGTAGATTTTTAAGGTATTATGTAAAGTAGTTTATACTAATGGTGGGTCATGTTTTTCAGACACAATGGTCTGCAGTGGTTGCTGTGCAACTTTGGACCATATAGTCACTTACCTGTACAAACTTTTGCACCAGAAAAGTAAGTAAATATTTTCTACCCCCTAGACTAAGACTTGCATGTGCTACTCTGTCCTGTTCCAGATACGATGGTGTGTACAGGCTGCTGTGCGACCCTTGACCACATTGTCACATACCTCTTCAAAATTTTACACCAAAAGAGTAAGTAATATCTTTGTAATTTGTTTTAATTATATGTTCTTGAAAGGAGAGTTATCAGAGTGTGACCTGAATATATACTTTGCAATGAATGTGAATTCATTAAGACTTAGAAAGTTGTGTGAATCTTCATTATTTATTCTCCTGACCTTTAAATTGGGTAGCTTATCAATTTGGAGACTTTTCCTTATCTCTTAAGTAGAGTTTAGCAAGATGACTCAGCAATTTGTATGTATCACAGTACATCTGACAGATCACTTTTACTCTGTGGAAAAGTTGTCATCATCAATATATTTTGAGTAGACTTCAGGGTTTTTGTATTCCCTTATATGCACCTTGAAGTGTAGAAATCTTAAAAAATCCATTTAACTAATTAAATTTCAGGCAAAAAAGGCACAGTAGACCTGGAGACTGATGCCCTGGTTAAGGTCATGAAACACCAGCCATCCATCCTCCAACAGATGTTAGCCACGGTTCTCAACATCATCATGTTTGAAGATTGTAGAAACCAGTGGAGTATGTCCCGTCCACTTCTGCCACTAATCTTATTAAATAATGAGGTACAGTGCATACTCTGGTGTCAAGTTAAGATTTATTACAACTTTTTATTGGGATTTTAAAACATTTTCCTACTGTATATTGGCAATGCCAATTATGTGGCTTAGGCCTAATGTTTCTATAGACTAGATTATGCTTTCTATAGACTAATTATATAGACTTTCTATATTAGTTGCCCACTGTTAGTGCATTTTGCTGTTTCCTACTTTCGTGGGTTGGGGGGGGGGGCGGGAAGGGTACGAGCCCAGAAGAATTGAAAAAGGTGAAAAATTCCCCAAAGGCACCCCACCTATTCAGCCAATCTTCAACGCTACCTATTGTCACTTAAACTTGTGCACAATCACACTGCAGTAAATCATCCACAAGAGTGCTCCACGGCTTCCCATGAGTTATTTATAATAGACAGGTTCTACCTCACATTATTCCCCAGTACTTCTTGTGCAATATTCACTCTCAATCCTGGCTCAATGGATTGTATGCAGATCATCATATTTTGGATCTATCCTCCCTATCCTTTCTCCCCTACATCCTCCCTCCCTCCTCTCTCTACTGATGGCTATTACTACTACTGGCTACTCCTCTCTGTTTCTCCGGCTCTCTTCCCCTCTCCGTTTTGCCCTCTTCATTTTCCCCTCTCCGTTTTGCCCTCTTCATTTTCCCCTCTCCGTTTTGCCCTCTTCATTTTCCCCTCTCCGTTTTGCCCTCTCTCTCTTTCTCTCCCCCTCCCTCCCTCCCCCCTCCCCATAAATACATCACAACTGTCCATTTCTGCTGCTTTAATGCTTGACCTTTGATACTCATGCCATACCAACATCTTAAATCCAGAATGAAGGATAATTATTACTCGCTAACTAATGCACCTCTCTTGCTGCATCTCTTGCAATCTTATTCTTACTAGCCAACGTCTTCGGTACACCACCCTGCAAACATACAATGTAACGGTCCCTATGATTCCCTTGTTACAGATTTTAATATAGTTGTTGCATCTTGTTACAATGTTTTTATGATGTATTGGATTGTTTGTTACAACTTGCTATATTGGTTGTTACAATTGTTAGAAAGTGTTAAACTTGTTCAAGTGTTGTGGCAACATCAAAGTTTCATCGTGTGTTTGACAGGCAGACACTTCCTAAAAGTACTTTTTCTAATCTCAAGTTCTCTTGCACAAATTTCAATTTTGTTCATTACAGACTTTAGGTACTTAACGCTTTCGCGCACCGGGCGCGGGACCTCCCCACTACCCCTGGATGGCCTGAGCGTTCCCCAGGAGCGCGAGGGAGAGCGCGGTAAATTCTGAAAAGTGTATAATCTTTTCCACTTTCTCAGCTTAATTCTCGTCCTAAGATATTCAATTTGGTATCAATGTGTTCGCAATAGAATTTTCTACAGGACTAAATGTATATAAACTCCAAAAGCCCTGCATACCATCCGCAACTAACAGAGAAAATGAGAGAAAGTTACCCGGGAGCACGCAAGAGTGATAAAATGTTTACACTCTTTTCAGTTTTGTCAACTCAATTCTCGTCCTAGGTCTTTCATTTTGGTATCAATGTGTTCGCAATAGAATTCCCAACAGGCCTATATGCATATAATATCAAAAACAGCAGCGATCTCCACCCGCCGACATGATGAAAACAGGTTGCGGTTACAAGAAAGAGAGCGCTGCGCCACCCCAAGGCGCTTCTCATTCTGAAAAGTATATATTCTTTTGAACTTTGTCATCTCAATTCTCATCCTAGGTTTTTCAATTTGGTATCAATGTGTTCGCAATAGAATTCTCTACAACACTAAATACATATAAAGCCCAAAAGTCCAGCGAGAAAGTTAGAAAGTGAGAGCGTGTTACCCGGGAGTGAGCCAGAGCAATAAAATGTGTACACTCTTCACTTTGGACATCTCAATTCTCGTCTTAAATCTTTCATTTTGGTATCATTGTGTTCGCAATAGAATTCCCTACAGGAGCATGCAAATATAAAGTCCAAAAGCCCTGCGTACCATCCACAACAAGCACGGAAAGTGATAGAGTGTTACCCCCTTGAGCGCTAATAAAGACTAATAAAATGGGTATTCTGTTTTCAACTTTGTTACCTCAATTCTGGTCCTAGGACTTTCATTTGGGTATTCGCAATGAAATTCCCTACAAGAGTATATGCATATAATGTCCAAAGCCACAGCAAGACCGTCCCGAAAACGCCACTAAAGTTGCCGCACGGAGGACTCAATGCTGAGTCCTCGCTGGACTTGCCCCTGTTTTACGGAGGACTCAATGCTGAGTCCTCGCTGGACTTGCCCCTGTTTTACGGAGGACTCAATGCTGAGTCCTCGCTGGACTTGCCCCTGTTTTACGGAGGACTCAATGCTGAGTCCTCGCCGAGCGAAAGTGTTAAACCAATTAACCTCTGCTGGGACTTCTCAATTTACCCTTATTTCACATGCAAAGTTTCCATTTCTCTCCCACCACCATTACTTGTGTCCACATTCACTCTTAGCCATCTTCTCTCACCTGCATCAACAAAACTATAACTTTCTATAAATCTATCTCGGTCATTTGTTGTCAGGTGAACTGACGTCAAAAATATCAAAATATGATATTTTGATCAAATATTATTGATATTTGGATAGGTCATCAAAATATGATGATCTGCATACATCATATTTTATTTACTTCATTTATTGCTATCACATACAAAATTTCACACCCTTTTCTAGTAATCTTACCTTGAACTCCATTATAACTCTATCCATAAGAACATTACACAACTCTGGCATAATCTTCATTTATATCAAATCTATCTTTGATTACAACAGTGACTGACACATGCTCAACTTCATGAAGAAAATCTCTTTACAGCATTTAATACTGCAGTGGCACCCATAAAAATTAATTCAAACCTTAATTTTTTTTTTTTTTTTTGAGATATATACAAGAGTTATCACATTCTTGTACAGCCACTAGTACGCGTAGCGTTTCGGGCAGGTTCCTGGAATACGATCCCCTGCCGCGAAGAATCATTTTGTCATCCAAGTACACATTTTACTGTTGCGTTAAACAGAGGCTACAGTTAAGGAATTGCGCCCAGTAAATCCTCCCCGGCCAGGATACGAACCCATGACATAGCGCTCGCGGAACGCCAGGCGAGTGTCTTACTGCTACACCACAGAGACTGTGTAATATAGGAGATTTCACTAAAATCCACACCAAATATTTCCTCTGAATTAAGATTTATGAAGAAACAGATTCCCGGTAAGATGTGGTGAAATTGAAGTTGTAAGTTAATAAAAAAAATCATTTTTATTAAATATTATTTTTTCCCATTTTTTTAATCTTGGTTTTCTCACTGTGGCTCCCTGAAGCTCTCTCACTGAGATAGCCCTTAACTACTGGGTCGCATCAACTATGGAGTTGAGTACAGCCTACCGGAGACCAGAGCCACAACCTAACCTCACGGAGATACAGGAAGCAGGCGACACTTTGCCTGCAGGGAAAGGGAAAGGCCCCAGAAGTCAATCCAATCCATACCACTGCTTGTTCAGAGAGACCAAATCCTCACAACCTGCCCCAACATGTAAAGAAATGCTCAAAAATTTCTCGAAACAAGAATTCGCTTGTTCACCCCACCCCCTCCTATTGTTTATTGGGGAAGATGGTGACTGGATCTCATGCTGTCCACTGGTTCAAGCCCTCAGTTCCTCTGCTGATGCGACGCCTTCCAGATGTCTGCAGTAGGCCCCCAGGGTCATCAGTAGCCGTGGCTGGTCTGGTGCTTTTCAACTAAATCCTTCTCTGGATTTTGTCCTGTGTTCTTTATTTTCTATACTGTGATATAGCATGGGTCTAGCTTTTAGAATGCTTGTGAGCACATGCAGCTCAACCCTGAGCTGCATGTGCTCAGGATGGTCTTCCCTGAGTGCTCTCTAGCAGTGCCCCTGCACTGTCAGAGTTCTCTTTATCTGCTGTGTTTGGGAGTTCACTCCCTTAGAGGTCCTTCCTGCTTAGGTTGGCCCCTTACCTTGGGTGAGTCATAGGTTTTGTTGCCCTGGGGGCCTGGTCGAGGACTGGGCCGCGAAGACACTATGCCCCGAAATCATCGCAAGGTAACCGCAAGATAGGCAACTGCCTCTCTGTCTTGACTTGAGTTGGGAGCAGTATTGTCTGGTGGGTTACACTGATGGCTCATGTGCTTATATATATGGCGCTCTGCATGTAGCCGAGGCTATTGTCTTTATTTTAGGTCTGGTGTAGCATTACTAGTGCCTAGGTGGCCTGCTTGGTTTCCCCTTCAGTCCCTGGAAATCCTTTACAAGTTCAGTTGGCTTATGGATATTCCTTCCAAACCCATTCTTATCTTGGACAACTTTGACGGGTGTTCATCATCTGTGCCACAGTGTGACGATCTTTCATTCTGCCTCCACCAGGCCTCCTGTTTGGTTAGACACACCTATGACCCAGAATCCTGTGAAGTTTGCACTCCTGACCCTCCAAATGAGGTTCGTGCATATCAGGTGGCTACCACTGTGTAGGCTTGTGGTAGTGGTCTAGGTTGTGTGCCCGGTTGGATGCCCTGGGGTTGGCCTGCCTTGTGTTTAGGGACCTGGAATTGGAGGTGTTGGTGAACACCACTTTGGTTCCATCTGCACCTTCTCTTCCTTTTCCTTCTGGTGTGGTTCACAGTGCCTATGAACTTTTCCTCCTTGTTTTTGGCCTCGAAGCTTCCAAGTGTTTACAGATTTCGGCAGCGATTGCTCAGGATGTGGCTGGCCACTTCCAGAGGCGGCTCCTTCCAATTCAGGCATGAGGAAGTCAAGCCAGCTGATCCCACTGAGGTTTTGGGGTTTTCTTTCTAAATAGCCCCTTCTTGTGAAACCTTTTCCTTGGACTCCACTTTTCTGTCTTGTGCTGTGGACAAGGATGCAGGCTCTGCCCCAGAATCTTCATGGTTGGTTTCCAGGGTCATCATGGGAAGAGTCTGATATGAGCCCTTGGATTCCCTTGGACCCCAAGTGGGTGGGTGTTCTTTTGGACTAAGGCCTTTTGCTTCAGAGAGGGGGTAGGGGTTCTTGTATCCCCCTCCTTGTATAATTTTTATTTTAATGCAGCTCCCTATAGGGTGCATTTCTGCATTCATTTGGAGTGTCAGACCCATCCTTCTGGAGGGTTTCCTGCCTCTTGAGTCCCTCTGACAGTAGCTTTGAGGATCTGTTTCAGTAACTCCTGCATGACCTGGAGTATGCCTCTTTTGAGCTCAGGTTGTCTTCTGCCTTTTGGTTATGTTATGAGGTCCTGGTGTTGCCCTGGTTAGCAAACAATCATTCGTTTTTCCTTGGGATTTATTGTGGCTTTTGTTATTCCTGCTTGCTTGAGTAACTTGAGGTGGCGACTGTGTTTCAAGTATTTTCGCCAGCATATCTTTTGTGCCACTCAATGACTGTCAGAGTCCTTCGTGATGGAGGACTTTCAGGCTCGCTTGCATCTGGCTTTGGTCGTGTGGTTTTTGGCTGCCATGGAGCTCCACTCTGAGTGATTCCACGAGGCTGTTGAAGTGCTTGGCTCTGCGCCTGGTGTAGGTACTTTGGTATCTATTGCGGCAGCATCAGCAGCTTTGTACAAGCTATATGTGCCTGTGTTCTGGGAGGCCGGAGCTGCATTCTTTGTTGCCTGCCTTGTTTGCCAGCAGGCTGTCTCAGCCCAGTCGTTAGAATCTTCTTGGGGCCCCTGGCCTCTCTTGTTTACCTCCCCCCCTTTTTTTGTTTCTCTTTCCATAGAAAGTAGTTGGTCAGTCTCTTCTGCTGCAGTGTCTTGTCAATCGACTTCAGACCTAATTTGAACTCGTGGTTTCTGATCTCCTTCCTGGAGGCAGGCAGGAAGGACTGCGGCATCACTGGCTGTTCGTTGAAGTAGGCCCAAGGTAGAGCCAGAATATGCAAGGTCATATTCAGATCATGTGCAATTTGTAAAGGGGTCCTGCTTCTTATGGTTTGTGCCAACTCTTTTGGAGGCTGAAGGGGGAGGGCTCACTCATTTTGCCAGCTCCCAGATTTGTAGGCTTTTTGGGTAGTTTTGTGTGATCTGCAATATAGTTGATCAATCCTTTCCCTTTTCAGGACAGGCCCTCTTCCCCTCACCTTCAATGAGTTGCCTCAAAGTGGATTGCTACTGGCATGGTCAAAATTACCATATCTTTTTAGTGGGTGTCCCGTCTATTCCCGATTCCGAAATGGGGACTGCAGAGCTCCGGTTTGTCCTCAAACTCTTGGGTTTGAAAACCTTCATCGCTTGCCCCACGTTCCAGGAGACCACTTTGGCCCAGGTTTACCTGGTATTAACGTTGGTCTCCTAATGTGATGCCATGTCCTGTGATGCTCCTAGATGCCATGTTCCTAGATGAACATGTTAATGTGCCTCTGGGCATCTGGGAGGCACATTAACATGTCACTATTTATCTCGGGCTCAGGGATTGGTTAGGTTTCGTTGTAGGGCATCAGTGTTAATGTGTTTGGGTTCTTCCCTTAACGCTTTACCAGAAAGA
The DNA here is from genome assembly GCA_020271785.1 of Procambarus virginalis. Classification (NCBI taxonomy): domain Eukaryota; kingdom Metazoa; phylum Arthropoda; class Malacostraca; order Decapoda; family Cambaridae; genus Procambarus; species Procambarus virginalis. The sequence continues at coordinate 6,314,708 of WNGS01145354.1, forward strand.
GGTGTTTCATTATATTCAAAGCTGGTCTTTTTATCTCCACAGTATTTTGGCCAGCTGAGACAACAGATTATCAGTCAACAAGCACCAGACAAACAAGGGGCGATGGCACAGTGGTTTGACAGCCTTATGGAGGGGATTGAGCCAAATCTTCTCACAAAAAATAGAGATAAGTAAGTTATTTCATTTATTTTCATTGTAAAATCATTAATTTAGTTAAATATAATCATTTTCATCCAATAAATTTTCATTCAAACTTTCCTAAAGAAAATACCTGTAAAATATTTGAACTATATTACCTAATATATTTTCCAATTACACAAAAAGTAATACTTATGTTTTGAAGCTGTAATTTTTCTATCTGCTACTAACTGAAAGTTCTATACTTTGTGTCATAGAATTACAGAGTATATGTATGTAATAAGTACAGAAAATAATAATTTTAGCTCAAGTATTTATGTAATTATTTATGATGATTTTGAAATAGTGAGTAACGACCTTGCATCTACGTATTAGCTTAATTCCAGAACTTGCAGGAATTATTTATGAATTTATTGATGTCATGTAATTTCTATATTCTTATTTATATTTTACTGAATTTGTATATGTAGAATAATTTATATAGATTTTATAAGTATACAGTATTCGCAAATTCCTTTTCTGAGCTAAGACCCTCGTGTGGTTCTTGAGCTTCGTGGTCCACCTACGTGTTTAGGAAAGGGAGAAAGTGGCGAGTGTAACTCAGACACCAACATGGGATCAGCTTTACTCTTTATGTTCAGTAATACAAAATGAGTGAGCGCAATAACCTCGTCACCTCCTGTTAGTGATACTGTAATTAGAAATACAAGGAATGGAATGGCAGTTATCACTCTCTAAACTACCAGTTTACAGATGACCGTACCTTGACCATGAACAGGTGACAACACCATTGCCACAAGAGAGCCGCAAACTAACACTTGACGTCCAGAAAACCAAGTAAGCTCAGAAAGAGACTTAAGGGAAGGGATCAGAAGCATCTAAGAAATGTGTCAAAGAAGCATCTTAGGGACTGGCTAAGAAATGCCTGGTTTTACCTGGTTGATGGGGTTATTGTGGATCATCCGACCCCCAAAACCATCAGCTAAATCTAAATATATGTATATATTGCTTAAATATGTCAAAATCCAGCGTTGAACGTAGTGAAACACCTCTTGCTACATGATCCACGGTGGCTCTCTGAAGCTGTCATCACTGATAGTGTATCAACTGCTAGGTCATATGAGCTGCAGAGTTCTTTAGATCTACTGGGGACCAGAGCCAAAACCTGACCCCTTCACAGACACGCAGGAAACAGTGATGATGTTACATCACCACTGGGAAAGCAACTGGAAAGGTTGCTTCCTTTTCGGTTGTGTAACCGGAAAGCACCCTACAAGCACAGTAGGGTGCTTGACAAACTTCAGGAGTGGATAGATAAATGGCTGTTGGAATTCAATTGAAATATGTGTAAAGTGATAAAAATGGGTAAGGGAAATAACAGACCTGTATTTAACTACACCATAAGGGGAAAGCAAATACATGAAACAATATGGGAAAAAGACCTGAGGAGTAGACAATCTCAACATTAACACCTGAAACTCATGTGAATAAGGTAACATAAGCAGCATATGGGATGTTAACAAACATAAGAATCTCATTTAAGAATCTAAAGATGATGTTCAAGTCCATACATACTGCCTATGTGAGACATTGCTTAAGTATGCAGCACCAGCATGGAACCCCCACACACATTGTGAAGCATAAACAAAAGCTTGAGAAAGTACAGAGGTTTGCAATTAGATTAGTACTAGGTTGTGAGAGCTCACTCTAACAACATTAGAGAGAAGAAATGGGATTTGATACTTGCATACAAGGTCTTGAGGGGAATAGACAAATTGAAGAGTGTTAGTAAATGGGTTGTGCAAGATATTTTCAGTAAATAGGCAAGTGTTTTCAGTATATGAGATTTTGTTTTTAACCATATTAATGTACTTTTATTGTCAATTCCTTCTTCAGATTCACACAAAATTTGTCAGTTTTCCGTCGTGACATAAATGACTCCCTGAAGGGACCAGTTACTAGTAGTGGTGGAAGTAGTGGGAGTGAAATGATGACATCGTGACGTCAACACTACCACCAAAACGGTCTCAACTGCAACCCCTCCCATAACACCTACCACCACCGTCGCCGCTGCTATTCTCTCTCCACCACGGCCACATTTACAGATTCTGCAATGACTAACACGACCATTAATGTTGTTGCAGATTCCAATAGCAATCATTATGCTAATATGTGGTTGACATAGTTACGACATTATGGAGTCACTTTGACTTTGCCAATTTTGAATCATATTTTGTAATTAGGGAAGTTTTGCAAATGAAAGGTTACTTTTTTGTACAGAAATGACAAATGGGACCTGACAAAACTATAGTAGCATTATGTGTTTTTCTTAATTTAGAATCATCACAGTCTCACCAAAGGAATCATGTAATGTCTGTCCATGGTAGAAAGTGTGTTAATATCCATGTGCATCCTGACCTGAGCAAACATACTGTGCCTCCCAGTTCTTCATAAGGAAGAATTTAGCAAATGGTCTTGTACTCAGTAATGTATACTAAATTTCCAGGTGTAATGAATGTACACTTTCTCATCACTTGCCTGTGGATATGATTTGAGTCATCTCTCTATCTTAATGATTTACGAGTGATATGCTTAGACATCTTGTGAGTGAGATATGTAAAGTTAGCTGTAGGAAAATTTACCTCCTTTGAAAAGTGATGCCTTCATAGGAGACTTGTTTTGTTAGGTCACTTAAGTCGTGAGATATGTGAGCAACATTTTGGTTATACAAGCCATACCATCAGGGAAAGGATGCATTCAGAGGAAAAGTTTTATTCATTCTTTTGTTAATTTTGGATGTTTTAAGAGCATAATTTAATGATTGGTTATGTTTTAACAACTTTGATAATGTGTTTGTACAAGCAGAAACAGATGTCAGGAGGTGGTACATTAAGTTTGCCTTCATTTTTAACTTGAAGTGGTATGTGAATACTCAGTCACTATGAAATGATGTTATGGAAGTATTTCTATGGTAAAATGGACGTGTTTGACAACATCAAGCTGGTTAGTGTTGCTTAAAATATAGAATTGACATATTTTAGCCAGTTCACACATCTCATACAACATCAGTACCCGTGTTTCACAATATTCATCTTGTCATTAGAAAAATACACATATGTTCAAACTTGTAAATTTGATTTTATGTACATAATTAAGAGAAATTGTGCTAAGAGTTCTCTTTTTACATTGCTAGAAGTTATTTGCAAGTTAGTGTATACCTCATTCACAAACTCTCTTGACCAGATATGCAAGATATGTCTCAGTAAGAAAATAGAGGTTTGCACTTTGCCAGGTCTTTCAAATTGAATGTGAGCCTCTTTATATACAAGGAGTGCAAATGTAAGTACAGTACCTATCAGACAGTATAATATGCCCCCAACCCATATGTACTGAAGGAGACTTGTACAATGTTTCTGTGATGGAATGACATATTGTTTAAATAAAAGAATAAAGTTTGTGTTGCTTTCATTTGAAATATATGTACAGTGGAACCTCTATATTCGTCACTCTGCCGAAAAATGCTTCCATATTCGTCATGGAATATGGTCGAAAAGTGGTACCCAAATATTGCCACAATAAAAGCATTCAGTGATAATGTGATTGGTTACTTCAGGAAAGTTTGAAAAACAGTACAATGGAAAAATTTTTGCAAAATCAAGTGCTAGTGAATTGTCGACACAAGGAAACAAACGACAACGCTCACCAGAATTGGAGTTGCCTGGTATTTTAATGGAAGGTGACTCCCCTTCTAAACAATAATGTCCTATCTCCTCTTCAGCTTCTACCACCATCTCTCTTCAGTACATTAAAGGTAATGTTCTGGCTAAATTTTTACTTACGTATTTTTGTGGGGTTATTGAATGGATTAATTGAATTTTGGTTATTTCCTATGAATTTTTTTCCCATATTCATCAGTTTCCATATTCATCAGGCCCTCAGGAACAAATTATGATGAATATGGAGGGTCCATCAATGTATGGTATGTATGTACTCGCCTAGTGAGTATGTAATTACCTAAGTGAAGTTTCAGGATGAGAGCTACACTCGTGGTGTCCCGTCTTCCCAGCACCCTTCGTCATAGAATGCTTTGAAATTACAGTACTGACGGTTTTGGCCTCCACCACCTCACCTAACTTGTTCCAAATGTCTACCACTCTGTTTATGAAGGTGAATTTTCTTGTATTTCTTCGGCAGCGTAGTTTAGTTAAATCTATGACCTCTTGTTCTTGAAGTTCCAGGTCTCTGGAATTCTGCCTTATCAATTTTATTGACTCCAGTTACTATTTTGTACATAGTGATCATATTGCCTCTTTTTCACTATCTTCTAGTTTTGGCATATTTAATGCCTCTAACCTCTCCTTGTAGCTCTTGTCCTTCAGTTTGTTGTTTGTGCCAGTTTGTTGATGTGCTTCTTAAGATATGGGCACCATACAACCGTTGCATATTCTATCTTTCGTCTAATAAAAGTCGTGAGCATTTTCTTTAGTATTTTGCCATCCATGTATTTAAAAGCAATTCTGAAGTGAGAAAGTGTAGCATAGGCTCCTCACACGATGTTCTTTATGTGGTCCTCAGGTGGTAGTTTTCTATCTACAACCATCCATTGATCTCTTTTACAACCAAAGGTACTTACACAGAGGACAACAAAGAAATCAGTGAAATTCTAAGAAGCTAGTATGAGGCTATGTTTAGCACATCAATAAACAACATGAAAGTTGATGATCCAGACAGCTAATTTATGAATGACATTCAAGCTGCAGAAAATATAACAGATATTAACACGAACTCAGAAGACTAAAAGAAAAATTGACAATATTGACAACATCTTGAGGTTATCTTGATTTGATTTCGGGGCTTTTTAGTGTCCCCACTGCCCGGTCCTCGACCAGGCCTCCAGGAAGCAGCCCGTGACAGCTGACTAACACCCAGGTACCTATTTTACTGCTAGGTAACAGGGGCATAGGGTGAAAAAAACTCTGCCCATTGTTTCTTGCTGGCGCCCGGGATTGAACCCGGGACCACAGGATCACAAGTCCAGCGTGCTGTCCGCTCGGCCGACCGACTCCCTGCACCCTGCACTCCATGCACTCAGCTCCTGGGCCTGACTCGTGAAATTCAATATTCATAAATAAGTGTAAAGTACCAGTAACACGAGCGCTCAGCGTAATGTGGAGAAAGAGCCTGGATACAGGGGAGATACCAGCTGCACTTAAATCTGCAGATATAGCTCCTCTGCACAAGGGGAGTAGTAAAGCCTTGGCAAAAAATTATAGACCAGTTGGACTAACATCACACTTAATAAAAGTTTTTGAAAGAGTGATTAGGAATCAAATACCTAGTTTTATGGAAAATAATGAGCTACACAATGCAGGACAACTTGGATTTAAGAGCAGGAAGATCCTGTCTGTCACAGTTACTCAACCACTATGACAAAAATCACAGAAGCTTTAGAAAAAAGCAAAATGCAGATGCTGTATACACAGACTTTGCAAAGGCATTTGACAAATGTGACCATGGAGTGATAGCACACAAAATGAGGTCAATGGGAATAACTGGTAAAGTAGGACGCTGGATACTCAATTTCCTGTCGAACAGAACACGAAGAGTAACAGTCAATCAAATAAAATAGAGCCCAAGCACAATTAAAAGCTCCGTACCTCAAGGTACAGTCCTTGCACCACTACTTTTCCTTATTCTCATATCAGATATAGACAAAAATACAAGTCACAGCTTCGTGTCATCTTTTGCAGATGACACAAAAATCAGCATGAAAATGACTTCTGCTGAAGAACATTGAAAAACTATAAGCAGATATTAACAAAGTTTTCGATTGGACAGCAGAAAGTAAGATGATGTTTGACAATGATAAATTCCAGTTACTCGGGTATGGCAAAAATGAGGATCTGAAACATAATACAGGGTATAAAATACAATCGAATCTGCTCATAGTAGGAAATCAGCATGTCAAGGATTTGGGAATAATGATGTCCGACGACCTAACATTTAGGGAGTATAACCAAGCAAATATTGCGTCAGCTAGAAAAATTATAGGATGGATTACGAGAACTTTCAAATCCAGGGGTCCCATCACAATGGTTGTACTTTTCAAATCACTTGTGCTGTCCAGTCTTGAGTACTGCTTAGTACTCACTTTCCCCTTCAGAGCAGGAGAGATTGCTGAAATAGAGAGAATACAGAGAACATATACGGCATGCATAGATGAGATAAAACACCTAAATTATTGGGATCGTCTCAAAGCTCTCCAAATGTACTCACTAGAAAGGAGACTAGAGAGATACCAAATAATATACACATGGAAAATACTGGAGAGCCAGGTCCCAAATCTACACAGTAAAATAACAACGTACTGGAGTGAACGATATGGAAGAAAATGCAGAACAGAACCAGTGAAGAGCAGGGGTGCCATAGGCACAATCAGAGAACACTGTATAAACATCAGAGGTCCACAGTTGTTCAACGTCCTCCCAGCGAGCATAAGAAATATTGCTGGAACAACCATGGACATCTTTAAGAGAAAACTAGATTTTTTCTAGAAAATGTACCGGACCAACCGGGCTATGGTGGGTATGTGGGCCTGCATGCCGTTCAAAGCAACAGACTGGTGGACCAAGCTCTCACAAGTCGAACCTGGCCTTGGGCCGAGCTTGGGGAGTAGAAGAACTCCCAAAATCCCATCAAACAGGCATTAGACAAGCAATTAGGAAATAACTGGTTACCATCAGTAAATTAGCACAAAACACTGCAGATTGAAGAAAGTCCATAATAATTTTTGGGTGTTTAGAAAAGGAAATACTGTCTAGGACAGAGCAGCAGCAGCAAAGAAAAAATTAAGAAAATAGTAAGTTTAGAGGGAGGTCTCATGACAAAGGAAAATATCACTGATTTTAGGAGGACAGGCAAATATGAGACACAAAAATTACCCCTGGACTGCCAACTATTAACCTCTACACTGCACTAACCAACATAGTATCAGTTCGGTGGTGCATCACCTGTGCACTGTAGTACGCATGGCACTATGAGTATGATCACTAGGCTGCTACCCCCTTGTGTCGGATTCCAGGGTCCCATTTGGTGGCTCAAAGTTATTTCTGGAGTTTTCTGCCTTCTCACTTCCCTTCCATGGTGTTGCCTTGTTCTTGTCGTAGTTCTTGTCGTAGTGAGAGGCTCACGTACACCTCCCTGGGACCGGTGAGGGTTGCCTTTAACCCTTCTTTGGGTGTTCTACGTGCAGAAGGGCACCATGTAGGGTCCTTGTGAGTCACCGGACCGCCCACTGGAGGGGTCGCCCATGAGGGGCTGCCCTAAGTGGATGGCTGGGTGTCCAGGCTGGAGCAAAAGGGAGAATGGAGTCTTTATCATGAATAAACAGCACATTTGATGGTGCTACGTAGCCTTCCCAGTTTGGCGCCTTCTTTTGATAATTACTTCTCACTTTTAATCCACAGTCATTCCCCCAGACTTGTTTTGATTCCTACATTCTGCCCTGGTACAAAGAAATCTATAAAAGTTCCTCTCACTTTACTGAACACTTTCCAGTGGCTATTGTTTTGAACCACATTATCACTGTTTTCAAAGTGTAGGCACCTTAGAAACAGCAGGAAAAGTTTGCGAGACATGTACTTCCCGAAAACGAGGTTTTAATTTTAGGTAAACAGACGCATTAGGTGATAGGAAATACACCCAACCATTTCCGTCCTGTTTGGGATTCGAATCCAGAATGAATAAAGCTTCTGATAAGGTACCACATAAAGACTGGCAAGGAAATTACAGGCACATGGAATAAATGGTAGAATACTAGAATGGATAAAACAGTAGTTAAATCAAAGAAAACAAAGGGTCATGCTGAACAAGAAGGAATTTGACTGGAGAAATGTGGTAGGTGGGGTACCGCAAGGATTCGTTTTGTGGCCAACTTTTTTTTTTTTTTAGTTTTGTGAATTACTGACATAGATGAGAATATTACAAACCACATCTTATTTGCAAATGACACCTACGATTTATGGTAAAGTGGGCAGTGAAAATGATCTTACAAAGAGATCTAAGTGAACTCTAGATATAGTCGGAAGACAGACAAATGCTTTTTAATATACAAGACCTCACATGCAAGACCATGTATGTGAGGCATAACTCGCATCACAAATGCCAAATTAACAGCATTATCTTGCAGCAGATTGATGAACGAAAGGGCCGTGGAATCAGAATCCAAGGGAGGCTTCTGAAAAACAAGTGGGAGCAGCAGTAAAATAAGCTAACCAAATCCTAGGAATAATCAAGCATACCTTCGACTTTATACAACTGAATAACCACCATTTTTTCCTTAATCTCTGGTGTGCCTCCACTTGGATTATTGTATCCAAGCATGGAGACCTTGTGCTCAGAAAGACATAACTTCTTTGGAGAAAGTTCAACACCGGGCAACAAAAATAATTCTAGAACCAAGTCAACTCTTATGTCAGGAATGGTTGAGGGCCACAGGGCTAACAACACTGCAGACCAGACTTCATCGGGCTTGTCTCATTAAAACTTAAAATACTCGGCAATTTTGAGGATGTTGATCCAGATAACTTCAAAGGTTAGATGTAACGCAAACAAGCAGCAACGGTTTCAAGCTCAAGCCCCAGTGTAGGACTAAAAACAGGTGCGTTTTCATCCATAGGGATTCAACTCTGTTGAATCCAGCTTGAAAAAATCTTCAGGACAAAAAAGGGGAGACTTGGCGAGACGTACACTTCCTTTCCTCGTCGAGACCATTCAGGTAAGCGGCCCTCGGGTAAATTCAGGTAGGTCCACAAACTCATGTTAACCCTAGCTGGGGGCTTCAGGGAGGGTTGGTTACTGGTAGAAGGGAGAGAGATGTGATGTATGAGCTGCTTATTCATGTGGCATATTTGTATTGACTTTGTTATTTATTCATTTGAATATTTACAAGAAATTATAAAAAATTTGACACAATTTAAGGCATATGATTTAAAATGATGCTACAGCAGGTGTTAACAGTTAAGGGATGAGTTAGGAAAGGAAGAGTGTTGGGTAAAATAAGGAGGAAAAGGGGAAGTGGGTTGAACAGGAAGATGTGTGATCATCAGCAGTCTGTGCAGCCTTGCTATCCTGACAGTATGTTTAGCCTGTCTTGCCTGACAGTTTGTCTAGACTTCCTGTTTGTCTAACCTGACAATGTCTTGCCTAATGAGGTACCCTCAGATGTTGACGTACATGTACCACTCCCACACTCCACTTTATCATGCAATTTCGTTCGGATTGCCTGCTTGCCTTACCAGTTTATCGCACAATTTTATTCAGATAAGTGATATACAAACAACCATGTGCTGTCTGGATGTGTATTTCTTTACTTTAAGGCTTCTAGAAGCCTCAAACCACTAATAGGTTTGATTTGACCCCAAGAGCAGGAGACGGTTGCTCCATCACCTATGCTACTGAACAACCACAATAAGGAAGGATTCCAGAAGCACCTAATTGCTTCCCAACTGGAACTTTAGCACCAGTTAGGTGACTGGAATTCATCCTTGTTGTGACTGTTGATAGAGCTACTGTACCATCATATATAAAATATGCATAAATATCCACATAGGAAAAACTAAACAAAACTTTTCAAAATTTTTGTGTTTCCTCACATTATTAAAAAATACAGGCAGAAAACATGGGTTTGGGACTATATAACCTCTACCCCTGAGTAGATGAAGATTCATAAACCAAATATTGAATAATGGAAGTGACATGATTGAATGCACAAATCATGTACATTCAATCATATGCATGTGGAATGATTGAATGCGGTTAGTCCGGCACTTCTTGTGCCAGACCAACCAGGCTGTGGTGGATATATGGGCCTGCGGGCCGCTCCAAGCAACAGCCTGGTGGACCCAGCTGTCACAAGTCAAGCCTGGCCTCGGGCCGCCCTTTTGTAGGTCCTTCATTCTTATGTCAAATGTTAATTGCTGCCTTGTATGTGCCATAAGGCTTTCTGCTATTCTTTTATTATTATGGTATATTTCATTACAACTATATATAGTTGTGAAACCCATATGAACATAATCAGTATACAAAACACATACTTACAGTACATATAGTGGAGCTTTATACCATGACAGATGCCACAATGGCATGGTAACATTTGCAATGATAACCACATGTGCATGGTAAGCAATTATAAAACGATTAGTTTTTCACAAGTCTAGTACAGGAAGGCTCCATTATAGGCCAATTATAGCCACATTAGCATCATGGGAATAAAAAGTAATGCCTAAAATCAAAGTGTGAAAGTTGCATAACCTTGTGAATCAACATATGACAATAACCACACTTCAAGAGTTACAATTTTAATGGAATTTTTATTTGAGACTTGTGGCAGTCACAGTACCGAGGCTCATTACAGACATAAACATGGTTGGCAGGTTCACACAAAACAACAATTCAGTTAAGAAATCGTGTAGAGCTAGATGTAAGCAAATGGCACTACGAGACGTCATAACATTCAATGTGCTGCCATCTACTGATTGTAAGACAAACACTTTCTGTAGAGGGAGACTGCTGGAACATACCACAGTACATTACGGCTCTCTCTCCGCTATTAATGATTTTTTTTTCCTTCTAAGGCAGCTGAGCTCCAACAGTAACCATTCATCATTTGACTACTGTTAATATTTTGTCTCCTAGTAAGCTGCTAAAAATTGGATGGTACACTATCAAGATAACTCTGCTCTTAAATGTAGTAAATCTTACATATTTTGAGGTATGCAGGACTTAACAAAGTATGCACTTGATTTAAGGATCTATATTTGACTATACCCTTCTCGTTAAATCTGGGGCTCTGCTGAATAGTATCAATAATTCTGCTGGATATACAGATCTTCAGTACAGATGGTTCTTCAAACAACTCTACTGGATAACCAGACGATCAGCAGCTGACTCATCATTTTCTATATAATTTTCTTCAGCCAACTGTCGGAAGTGTGCAGAATTTTTGAAAACCGAGTAAAGTGTGAACAGTACATGTAAAGATTGGATTCTGCTCTTGTATACTGGAATATCCAAGGTAGCTGAAAATGTGAATACAGATTAGTAACATATACCCTATAATATGACAGCAAGCATATTATTGGCAAAAATCACAAAAGTTAATTTGTAATACTATCTCAATTACTACCGTATTTCCAAATTATATGGCACTCCAATTATTTCTATTATATTGACTAAGAAGTACACACTGGCATTTTATCACTTAACTATATATAGCCTTTATCGCTATAATTAAATAAACATGCATATGTGGAAAAACCAGTATTGATTGTAATGAAATGCTTCTTTCTGGTAGGGGCTTCGGTGGCTCCCTGAAACTATTGCATTGAGATGACGTTTCCCTACTGTGTCACATCAGCCATAAGAGACCTATACTGTATTAAAAATATCTTAAAAAAATAGAGAGGCAGGACCAAAGCTCAACCTCTATAAGCACAACTAGGCAAGTACACCTGAAGTGGGAATGGAAAATTACAATTATCTTTCAAATTTGAGCAAACAGACTATTTTGCTGTCCATGGCGATGGGACAGGTACTATGGGACATGCTATGGAACGAACAAACCAGGCTGTAGTGGATATATGGGCCTGTGGCCGCTCCAAGTAACAGCCTGTTGGACCAAGCTCACAGAAAGTCAAGCCAGGCTTGTCAAGTATAAGAACTCCTAGAACCTCATTCAGGTACAATCCAGGTATGTACAAAATAATACTGGGAACCAGAGCAAGAACCTGGTCCACCTCACAGATGCAGAGTACCACAAGGCTCAGTTGTAGCACCAGTAATGTTCATTGTCCATATACAGTACTGTACACAATCTACCAGAAGGAATACACAATTATACGAACATGTTTCCTGATGCCAAACTTCTAGGGAAGATAAGCTTAAACGATTGTCATATCTTTAAGACGACCTAGACAAATTAAGTATATAGAACAACACTTAAATGGAATTTTGTGAATAAATGCCACTTTGTGGAATGTTGAATAGAAGAAAATGGACCACACAACCTACAAATTAATGGAAAATGTTTGAAAGAATTCTGAAGGGTGGTTCTGGAAAGAAAACTGCCACCTGAGGACCGCAAAAAACACATTTGTACAAGTAGCGTATGCTATGCTTTCACACTTTAGAATCGATTTTAAGTACTGTACATGGATGCAAAATAATGAAGAAATTGTTCACAGCCTTTGTGAGACCAAAGTTAGAATATGCAGCAGTTGTGTGGTGCAAATATTGCAAGAAGCACATCAATAAACTGGAAAATGTGCAAAGACGTGTAACTACAGTAAATGGCTCTCAGAATTGAAAAACAAGAGCTATGAGGCGATTCATGATGAGGTTCATGGTGATAAATATACCAAAGCTACAACACAGAAGGAAAAGAGGCGATATAATCACTAAGCATCCAGGGATCCTATCACAATGTTCATACTGTTCAAATTGCTTGTGCTGTCCCACCTTGAGTACTGCTCCATACATACTTCTCCTTTCAGATCAGGAGAGATTGCTGAAATAGAGGGAATACAGAGAACTGATACAGAGAACTGATACAGCACACACAGACACGATGAAGCACTTAAACTATTGGGATCGTCTGAAAGCTCTCAATATGTACTCTCTAGAAAGGCAATGAAAGAGGTACCAAATAATATATACAGTACATGGAAAATATTGGAAGGCCAGGTCCTAAATTTGCACAGTAAATTAACAACATAGTGGAGTGACATATGGAAGGAAATACAGAATAGAGCCAGTGAAGAGTAGAGGTGCCATAGACACAGAGTACTCTATGAAGATCAGAGGTTAGAATATGGTATTCTACCAGGCATCAACCAGAGGTCCATGGTTATTTAATATCCTCCCAGCAAGTATACAAAATATTGCTGGAACAAAAGTGGAAATCTTCAATAAAGAACTGGACAGTTTTCTACAAGAAGTGCCAGACTAACCAGGCTGTAGTGAATATATGGGCCTGTGGGCTGTTCCAAGTAACAGCCTATTGGACCAAGTTCTCACAAGTCAAGCCAGGCTTGGAGAGTAGAACAACTCTCAGAACCTCATCCAGGTATGTACAAAATAGTAATGGGAATCAACAATTATTTTTGAAAACTGCAATGTGAAGAACAAGAGGACATAGGTTCAAACTAAGGAAACGAAGCTGACAAAAAAAACATTTCAATTTTGAAATTTTGCCAACAGTGGGGTAGATGGTACAAACTAGTTAAGTAAAGAAGTGGAGGAGGCCAAAACCATCAGTAGTTTCAAAATGTTATATGACAGAGTACTGGGAAGACGGGACACCACAAGTGTAACTCTCATCCTGTATCTACACTTGGGTAATTACAGGGAGCAGAGGATTGTTATGCTCGCCCCTCACCAAGAAAACATCCAGAAAGTAAGCAAAGCAATACAGACAATTGCAAGGTTCACAGAAAGAGAGAGCATTGAAACAGCCAAACAGATCCACAAACGATTGACTCAAACCCAAATTATTCAATCTAAACGACCTCAAACCCCTTTAGTTGTAAATGACCGTCAACAGGTGGCCACACCTGAGGAGCTCTAGGCTCTTGTGCCAGCAATGAGTCATTTTGGAGCTGATAGACCACAAACTGATACTCCTGGCAGGGGGAAAGGGAGGGAATCAGGGAGCCACCAAGGCTCTTCTAGAAGATCATTTCATTCAATGTTGATCTTCTAGAGAAGCCTCTTGGTGGCTTCCTGAAGCTATCAAATAACAGAGAAGATGCAAAACATGGGACTTAACAGGAAGCAGAATGGCAACTATACTCATAAAGACGAGATGTCGGGACAGGAAACCCAACCCAGGGTAATGCAAGCCTGACTGGGATTTGGAATGCTGACCAGATAATGAGCTGCGAGGACCCTGTTGGATCTCCAAAACCCTCATATCCCAATTATCAGCCTATGATATGTTAGCGAACACAGCAGCTAAAGCTGTCTGGTGAAGACCTGATGCAGAGCGAACCACACCCAAGGAGGAAGTTCAGAGAGGCATGGACTTAGTCCAGGTGAAGGTCATCAACACCTTCAATTCTAGATCCCTAAACATAATAGGGAAAAATCTGGCCCATCCAAATACAATGCTGTGGATGACTTATGAAAAAACTGAACCTGTAACATGGCAGCTAACTGAAGAGCTTCCAAATGCAAAGCCTAAATAATGACAGACACCCAGCAAGAACAAATCTCCCAGGATTCAGGATCCACAGGTGTCCCCAACCCAACAGTGAGCATAACAGAAACAAAAGGAATGATCATTGTATGGCAGCAACAGTGACAAACACCCAACAAACTTGCACACCACAAGTGCAGACTCGACAGATTCACAGCAAATCATATCCGAGACCCAAGGGAGGGGGGGGGGGGTATTACCAGGGCCTGAAGTTAATGAGACAAGTAGGATACCCAGGTACAGGGGCCTGGGTATCTGGAAGAAGACACCAAAGACAGCCAAAACCCTAGGCTGCAAATGGCTGCTGCATTGCACACATTATGAAATGTGGAATAGAAAACAGGCCCCCACACAACTAAGAAATTATGTGAAAAATTTAAGAATTCTGATAGAGATCTGGTTCTCTATGGCTGGTTCTGGATAAGGAACATGTTACCTGAGGATCACACAGAACATAATGCAAGGAGCGTATGCTACGTTTTACAACTTTAGAATCGCTTTTATATGGTGTTGTATGGTATTTTACAACCAGGCTGCCTAGTGGAAGCTATCAATAACAAATTTATTTAAATTATCACTTATTTCATAGTTTTTATAAAAAATTTCTCTAGTCATTACATTTTATGATTATATAATTTAGGTTAATATATTACAGTATATTATTCATCAGATTAGTTTTGGGTAGTTCTATTGTTCTGTGTGATTCATTTGCAGAGTTGCTTAAGCAGTTCGAGGCTCCATTTTCTGTGAACACTCTGGTTGTTTGTAATGCTTTGATGACTTTCTGGATGCTTTTCTGGGGGAGTGACAGGTTGTCACTTGCTTCTTGTGCCTCTGAGGGAAAGCCAGGTTCTGGCGCTGGTCTCCAGTAGGCCAGACAAACGTTCTCATGACTGATGTGATCAATCAGAACGGAGCAATCTTAACAAGATAGCTTCAGAGAGCCACTGGGGGCTTTCCAGAAAAAATATATACTGTAATTAAAAAGTACTAACCACAAATAATATCAACGTATGCAGAAAGTTCTAGCTGCAAGGCAGCTGTTGGTAAATTTATTTCTTTTAAAAGTTCTTCAACTTCTCCGGGCCATTCCTGCATCAGAGAGTCAATATCTGGCATACGTCTGAAAGGAAAACACGCACAGTGCATTTTTAGTGATTTATTTACATATGTAAATAAAGTTAGTTAGTTCAAATAAAAAGAAATTTGGACAAAATGCATGTGGAATGTACTTCATCTAAAAAAGCCACATCACATATATATCTACTGTATATGCATATTTTTTAATAAATTTCAACATTCACAGTCATACATGTGAGCACATGTGCATACATATGTATGCTAGTAGAAAAATGGAGCAGACAAGATATTATCACAACATAAAGGATATTGATGGGACTATGTGAGGTGGCTAGGGACATTATTATTATTACACATGGGAAAACTAGATATGAGGTACAGGAAGAAGCTGGAAACAAGTGTCAGAGATGTAAGCACTATACTAACAAACTTGGACTGTGTGATGGAAGCCACAATCACACACCTTTCACCTCTTAACTATGCATGATATTTCTGTACCAGATTTGATATGCACACATTTCTTCTGATTTTTTTTTTGTTTTCTTTTATGTTAATAAGCATCCAGGAAGCATAAAAATCCAAGCAAAAAGTATCTACCTTTCATGGCTTAGCTGTAGTAGCCCAGAAAATTTTATTTTTCAGGGGGAGAGAGAAGCCTCATCCCCTCCCCTCAATGAGCAGGGAAGCCAGGCTGCCACCACTCAGTTCTTGACTGATGTTTGTGCCGGGCAGTCATTGGTGAACTCTGGCTTCGATTCCCTGTTTTGGTGGCATTTTGCCTTTTTAGGCTGTTCCTACATGATAGTGTGCATAGGCCAGGAGTTTAGTGTACTTGAGCTGCATGAGCTCAAGATTAATATCCCTCTTTGCTCTGTAGGTACTACCTTTGAGCAGTCAGGATTCCCTTTCCTGGGGTGTTCAGGAAACACTCCCGTCAGGGGGGGGCTTCCTTGCTTGTAGTGGTCCTGGCCCTTGGGGTAAACCTGGGGTATTAGGCTTTGTCTTGTGCAGATGATGAGTCACAATGTGGCTGAAGATATCATGACCAAACAACACACCAGAAGATAAAGAGACAACGTTTCAGTCCGTCCTGGACCATTATCAAGTCGACTGTGATGGAAGCGAGGGAGGCACGGGCATATCTGTCTTGTCCTGGGTTAGGGGGTGTTTTTGGCTGGTGGGCACAATGCGGCTGGCGCTGCCAGCTCTTCTGCTAGTGAATGATGCGCCGATGTTTCTTCCAGGATGTTTGCTTGCCACTGTTGGGTCTAGGAGTTTTTATGCTTCACTTTTAGTTTGCTGGCACTTCGTTCGCTTGCTGCTGCTGCTGCTGCTGCTGGGGAGTTCTGCCTTTTGCCTCATTAGGTGTGCCTAGGGTGTGTGCGGTGGTACTCCCTTGCTATCCCCTGCGCTTTCCGGCAGTTTCTTGCAGTCTGGTTTACCGGCGTAGCTGGCTCTAGTGCCGGGGCTTCCTGTAGGGCTAATTCACCCCTCAGGCTCTGGAAAACCCCTGCAGGCTCTGTTGTACATAGATACAGTACCTCTTCAGAGCTTGCTCTTGCCTTGTGCAAATTTGAGGGTCGTTTGTCTCTTGTGCCTCAGGATGACGATTATGCATTCTGCTTCCGCCTTGCTGCTTGTTGAGTCGGTGACACCTTCAACCCTGAGTCATGTGGGACTTGTTCTCCTCATGTTCTCCAGATCATGATGTTCATGATTCCTCGATGGATATTCAGAGGTTTCAAAAAGTGGTCACATTGCATAGGTGTTTACTGTGTTGCAATGTGTAAGGTTGTGTGCCCGGTTGGTGTCAAGTGCTTCAGATTTGGGGATGTTGGTCACCTCAACCGTGGTTCTTTCTGCAACCCCCCTCTTCCTTGCCAGGTGGGTGGGGGTGTTCGTCCTTCTCCTCCTTCCCTGCTTCTGGCTCCAAAGCAACCGAGGGTTTTGGACTCGGCAGGGTTTGGTTTGGGAAGAGGCTTCGGTGACTCAAAAGGTTTCCTTCCCTTTCTTGGGTGTGTTCCGATGTTCCTGTCTCATCCTGGCTAGCGGACTGTCGTTTGTTTTCGGTTGGAACTTGGCACGGCTTTGGTTGGCCAGCACACTTGCTTGGGAATAGTTTGGCTCCAAAGGCTATTCTGGTATCTTCGGGCCAGCCACTTTCGCCACTCTTGCTAGGTCCGACCCCCGATGTCTTAGTCAGTTGGTGCGTCTCCACACCAACTGACACTCCTAACATAACTGTTTTGTTTGGAGTTTGGTGCCATGGCGCCTTCCTCTTCCCTCATTCGATATTTTCACGGACACCTCAGTGATAGGTTGGAGCTTTGTGCCCAGTGCTCACCTGTTCATTCAAGATTGTTGGCAGCCATCCTTTCGTCATGCTCCCAGCACCGTGTGAAATCTTGCGGCAGTGTAGCAGGCACTGGTGGATGGAGGGGGGGTGGTTCGGATTCCTTGGGGCTTGGTGATATGGCTCCATTCGGACTGTTCCTCTGTCGTTCATTGTCTCAATGGGGAAAGGTCCATGCCTCTTTGGAGCTAGATGCTTTGGGTACTTCTTCTACCAAGTTCTTGGGGTTTGGCTCTCTGCACTGTTCACGTTCAGGGAGTGTCCAACGTCCTGGCCAACGGTTTGTTTCACTTCAATCCCTATGCTAGGGAGTGGACCTTCGATGCCGATTCCTTCTGTTGGCTTTGATGGACTTGCTGGCACCCAGACGTGGACCTCTTTGTGTCAGTTTGGTCTCGGTGTCCATCTTTCCGTAGCATTGTTTCCCTGTCTACGAAGCTCTCTCATCATCACGTGACGACTTAAACAATGATTGACTAGATTCTACATGTATGATAGAAATATTGATAAAACAGCTCACTGTGGATGTAAATAAAGAAAAACAAAGGAATAAAACAATCCGTGAACATCCAAGGATAAAACAGCAAGTGTCAGCAAGGTCAAGCATCAGGTATAGACAAGTGCAGGACGCAACCTTGCGAGCGCCTCCACCCAGTGAAACGATAAATATTCACTTATTTTCATGTTTATTACATTTTGCATACAAATTAATAGTTCAAAAATGAAAAATTATTTTTTGGAATTTTATTTTTTGTGCATAGTCAGGTATGACAATTTCTCTATTGCTGTTGTCTAAGGATTAAATCTCTTATAACTACTGGAGCTGTTTATAGGTTTTCCAGTACTAACTGCATCCTCAAATAATTTGAGGAATCTAGTCATCAGTAACAAACTCAACAAAAATCACAACTTGGGCGGTGCCTCAACATTGACCCTTGTCAACAAAATAGCCCTCAAGTTGACTATTTCCTTAACAGCCTGAACTTCATGAACCTGTATGCTCATCCACACAAATCACCAGGCCCACCCGAATCACTCAAACATCCGCTACACCCTTGGACCACATATGGACTAAGGTAACAGCACCCCTTGCATCTGGTGTAATCACTGACAGAACAACTGACCACCATCCTACCTACCTTCATCATAACACCATTGGATACCAGGAACTTAACTTTTAGACTACACAGCAAAACAGCAGAAGACAATCTCATAAATGCACTTGACAATATAAACAGGGAATCTGAATTCAATACCTGTAATACACAGAACAAATTCATTAACCAACATCTTCCTCACCAAAACTCTAAACCTCTACAACACACACTGTCTTCTCTTCATCAAGTAACTACCAAAAGATTAAACAACCCCTGGCTTACAAGCAGCATACTTAAAGCAATTAACAAGAAATGCAAATATGAACAAAAATTAGGAGTGGCCTAGCTAAAAAAGAACTAGTTAGAAGATACTCATTAATGCTTACCACTATAATAAGATGAGCTTATTATAGGAGGCGATACAACTGACAAAAACTTTCTTTTTATGAGAGTAGATTCAAAGCAGCAAAAGGTAACATGAAAAGCACATGGAAAGCAATCTCTAACATCCTAGGATCTAAACAACAATCGCATAAGCAGATAAAACTCTCCAAGCATGGTTACACACTTGCAACAGATTTAAAAACAGCCACTGAATTTAACAGCTTCTTTTTTTATAAATTGGTGCTAACTATGCCAGAAAAATCCCAGAGACCCAGACACATGTTACTACACATCTCACTGGTAGCTATCCTAACACTCTACTCCTTTTGGGAGTCAGCACAACATTGTATCAATAATTCACTCAAAACCAAATCTGGGAACAATGGTGAAATACCAACTATGGTATATAAGTGCGCCACTCATGCCCCTGCACCACCCCAGCTCTAATATTTAACACTTCCGCGCACCGTGCGCACGACCTCTCCACTATCCCAAAGTGCACTGAGCGTTTCAAGGGAGCGCGCGGAATTTCTGAAATGTGTATACTCTGTTCAACTTTGTCACTTTAATTTTCGTCATACGATATTCAATTTGGTATCCATGTGTTCGCAATAGAATTCTCTACAGGACTAAATGCATATAAACTCCAAAAGCCCTGCATACCATCCGCAACTAACAGAGAAAGTGAGAGAAAGTTACCCGAGAGCGCGCAAGAGTGATAAAATGTTTACACTCTTTTCAGTTTTGTCAACTCAATTCTCGTCCTAGGTCTTTCATTTTGGTATCAATGTGTTCGCAATAGAATTCCCAACAGGCCTATATGCATATAATATCAAAAACAGCAGCGATCTCCACCCGCCGACATGATGAAAACAGGTCGCGGTTACAAGAAAGAGAGCGCTGCGCCATCCCAAGGCGCTTCTCATTCTGAAAAGTATATATTCTTTTGAACTTTGTCATCTCAATTCTCATCATAGGTTTTTCAATTTGGTATCAATGTGTTCGCAAAAGAATTCTCTACAGGACTAAATGCATATAAACTCCAAAAGCCCGGCTTACCATCCGCAACTAACAGAGAAAGTGAGAGAAAGTTACCCGGGAGCACGCAAGAGTGATAAAATGTTTACACTCTTCACTTTGGACATCTCAATTCTCGTCTTAAGTCTTTCATTTTGGTATCATTGTGTTCGCAATAGAATTCCCTACATGAGCATGCAAATATAAAGTCCAAAAGCCCTGCGTACCATCCACAACAAGCACGGAAAGTGACAGAGTTACCCGCCTTGAGCGCTAATAAAGAGCAATAAAATGGGTATTCTGTTTTCAACTTTGTTACCTCAATTCTGGTCCTAGGACTTTCATTAGGGTATCAATGTATTCGCAATGAAATTCCCTACAAGAGTATATGCATATAATGTCCAAAGCCACAGCAAGACCGTCCCGAAAAAGCCACTAAAGTTGCCGCACGGAGGACTCAATGCTGAGTCGTCGCCGGACTTGCCCCTGTTTTACGGAGGACTCAATGCTGAGTCGTCGCCGGACTTGCCCCTGTTTTACGGAGGACTCAATGCTGAGTCGTCGCCGGACTTGCCCCTGTTTTACGGAGGACTCAATGCCGAGTCCTCGCCCCGCGAAAGTGTTAACAAATCTCTAGAGATTCATACTTTTCCTGATATTCTTAGAAAAGTAAGAGTAACTCCAGTTCATAAAGGAAGCAATACAGCTGACAAACAATTACAGACCAATCAATATTAAATTTACCAATTCTATCAAAAATATTTGCAACAAATTATTTACAAACGGCTTTACTCCTACCTTGTAAAATTCAACATATCAAGTCCCTGCCAGGTTGGCTTTCATTCCCAAAAGAGTACCAATGATGCCATTATCAGTCTGCTTGATATAATCTACACATGTAAGTAGATATATCAGTTGCTTGATATAAGTCCCCCCCACCCCCAAAAAAAAAAATAGTTGATATACTCTAAAATATTATGTTGCCCACTCTTCTCTCCTCTCATTATTCTCATTATCACAACTATAACAGACTCATGTCTTCAGACAACACACTGTTTAAGTAGTAATTATAGTAAGGATGAAGGCCATCGTACATATTAACATTAAAGGCAATTAGAAAGTAGAAATCCATACTATTGAATTTGGACAAACTAGAAAACTTTTTATATTGATGTTTCGAATAAAACTTAACCTAACTTAACCATCCTAGGCCTAATATATGCTATGTGAGGCCTAATATAGTACTGTACATACATATATTTTCTATACTATGCCTAGGAAGATATAAGTTTGGATTTAACTTTATTTTTTTGGACTCTATAAAATGAATACTACGAAATCCTACTTTCTAATTGTCAATTACATCTATGTGTATACGATGGTCCATAATAGTTACAAAAAATTCTATCTAAATGGAAGGATGGGTTATTATTAAATCCCTAAGCATGCTGAACATACACACACTCCACACATTCTCTTGTGCTATTTACATGTACAAAACTTTGTTCCTAAATGCTAATCCTGTTCTGAAACTTTTCCTTGATAGATGAAATAGAACCCATGAGCACCACACCAGAAATAAATCTATCTTTGTTATTCCAAGTGAGACTAGATCTGTGCAAACACTCCATGCACATAAAAGGACCCAGTCTATGGAACTCCCTCCCAAATGAAATACAAAACTGACAAACCTATGCCTTATTAAAAGGTAAAACCAAAAAGTACCAATTTCATCCTAATAATTTCCCCACCTTGCTACCCCACTCACCCAATGTAGTACGCAACACCTTCAACTTTCATCAATACTGTATAATCTATTCTATCAAATTATAATGTAGTAATTATGTTCAACTCAAATTCTGTTGCCTTTATTCTTTAGCTTAAGGACGTGCCCAAAAAGCTGTGCTTAAATAACTTTGCAAGGTTGTTACACTCAAATCCCAATATATGTACTTAACCCAATGTACCTTCTTGTATATAAATAAATAAATACAAAATATATAAACATAACATAAGTTCAGGGGAGATCAGACACCATGAGTGTAGCAGTTATCTTGTAACTACACTTAGCTAATTACATTTAGGTAATTATTTTGCCAAGCATAATTCTTCAATTGTTCAAAGCTTTCATAAATTCAATATTTGCTATAATAAAAGATGAGTAAAATGATTATGTAACTTACTTGCTGTAGTGGACAGTTGGAGGTGGTTTGGTTCTGTGCAGTTCACTAATATCCCTCACCCACTTCTCCACAACCTTTGCATTCTTTTCTGCATTTTCAACTGTTTTCACCGACTGTAAGAAAATTGTAATTATTGCCCTTTTAAATATTATCAGGTAATAAATAAAAACTAATAATAACTACTGTGATTTGTTAAACGAGGATATATCGAAGAGATCATTAAAAGAAAGGTGGGCCACAGTGCAACCTCAGATGAAGCAGACAGCAGCACACTACAGGTCCCTAATATTAAATATTCTACAGGGATCTTTTCTCCACGGCCTACAAAACGGAGGAGAGTCCTGAAGAACATTATTGATAGGAATGTGACACCTACCAATGCCAGTCAAAAATGTAATTAATAATATACTACAAGAGTAAGAAGACTGCCAACGTGCTCTTGAAAAACTCCTGACACCAAACAAACCTCTTGAACCAAAAATGTTATCTATTCCTTTACGTGCTCACTTGGGGACTGTCACTTCCAATGAACTCACTATACTGTACAGGCAAAATTTTCCTGATTTACCTGAGGGCCACTAACACTAGTGGGCTTGACAAGGACAGGAAGCTGGTGGCTTGTCGAAGGCCCCATTTGCCTAGATCTTTTCCAGGTAGATTTGAAATCCTAACAGTGTTTTGCTATTTAAGGCTTCGACGGGTAAGCAGTTCCACAGGTTTATAACCCTGTGGGCGAAAAAGCATCCCCTGTTCTCAATCCTACATTGAGGTTTGTTGAGCTTGAAACCATTGCTCCTTGTTTGTGTTACAGCTGACCTTTTGAAGGAATTGTAAGGATCAACATCTTCCAACTTGTTCAGTACCTGTATTTTAAATATTTCAATGAGATCCGCCCTGTCATGCCTGGTTTGCTATGTTGAGAGATGGTTTGCACCTCTCAACCGTTCCCGATACAAGAGATGACTTGGCTCTGAAATGACTTTCGTGTTGTGCAACACTGCTTTCTCCAGAGCAGATATGTCCATCTGAAAATGAGGTCTCCATGCTTGAATACAGTAATCCAAATGGGGGTGCACCAGAGATTTATACAATAGTGGGTGGTGGATTTTGACTCCAAGGTCCTTTTCTTCATCAATCTGTTGTAATGTAATGCTATTAATTTGGTAGTTGTGGCGCGGGTTATTATGCCCCACATGCAGTCTTGCATTTGTCGATATTAAAAAGCATTTACCATTCTTCTGACCATTTGTGGAGCATATCATTTCCCACTTTACCATAAATCTTTGTGTCATCTGCAAATCAGATGACGTGGTTTGTAATATTCTCGTCTGTCATTGATGTACATGACAAAGGGTAGGGCCCAAAATGGACCCGTGGTACCTCACTAACCACATTTATCCAGATTCATTCCCATTTAGCACAGCCCTTTGTTTTCTTTCCTTCAATCATTGTTTTATCCATTCTAATATTTTACCATTTATTCCATGTGTCTGTAATTTCCTTGCCAGTCTTTCATGTGGTACCTTAACAAAGGCTTGAGCAAAATCCATGCATCCACCAGAAGGCCTTTGTTTGAGTTGCTGGTTACTGTTTCCAAACATGTGAGCAATTTGTAAGGGAGCATCTGTTTTTAACAAACCCATGTTGTGTTGATTGTAGTTTGACAAACTGTTTCTGCAAAGCATCATATTATTCAAAGCCTAATGTCTAAGTTCAAATTGGGATTTCAGATATGAATATCTTATAATTTGTTTTGTTGCACATAGACTTTCTGATGGGCTGTTCTCAGATTGTGGTTGATCTCTGCTCTCCAAGCTCCCTCCACCTCAGAGTGGAAGCCACATTCTAGTCTTTGCTCCAGGTACACAGGGACAGATCCCTTCCAGCAAATTGCTCATGTAATATTCAATATTCAGCAATTCAATTATAAATAGAGTTAATAAATATAAAATACAAGGATATTTTAAAATACTAAAAAACTGGGATAGCATTACTACAAGATGGAAGTTAATAAAATTTGCAGGAAAACAAAAAACTGTTTTGTTGGCGAGATCTTACCGTGGTCTTGGCAGTTGTGTGTTTTGCCAAAGCACGAAGCTGAAGATCTAAAACAGTAGCATCACTCTGACGTGCACTAGGCTCATCTAAAACTTCAAGACCAACAAGGCTTGAATTTCCATCTGGCGGTGGGATCTGTTTGATTGAATTATGATACAGGTATTAGTATTCAACTGAAGTTGGACAAAAATATAAAAAAATTCATATAAACATGGCATGTGTTTAAGATCTGAATTACTAAAAGCTGCTGAGAAAAAAAAGGATGAGTCCTTATACAGGTAATGGTGTTCATAAAGGGACCCCCTTACTTTATGAACACTTTCATCACCTGGTCAGTAAGTTTTACTCCCTTAACCTTTTCCACTGCAACAGACGTCCTTGGGTGTTGTATAGAGTTCCAGGTAGTGAGTGGTAAATTCCTGGATGAAATACTACTTAAGCTCCTAGTGCTCACCGAGCCTATATAAGGAGAACATACCGTGAACATATCACCTGCTACCGTACCATCATGCCACCCTGAAGTCTCTTCAAATAGGATAATCATGGATTATTCTATGATATTAGTGGTTTGTCAATTCTTTGTCATGTCAATACGGTCTCCCTGAAAGAACTTCTGGAAAATCATAGACGCTATAGTAATTTTGAGTGCCTACAAATATGGTCATGTTAGGGATAGGGCATTGGCTCTGTAGAGCTGATGCCACCTCACAGCAGGCTTCACACAGCATTCCCATGCTTGTGAGAATAGTACAATGCAAGAAGGATATGAAACTTATCTATACACAAGTGGTCTGGGAGAAGGAAATAATAGAAGAAGCTGTAAAGGAAGCCAGAAACTGCACCAATCAGAAAAACATCGACATTAGACTGGAAGCCAGAATGGAACTGGCGTCAAACCCAAATCTCGTGCAAAACACAGTTGATCGAAGTCCCTAATAATTTTTGGTTTCAAAGAAAAGACGACATCAGGTCAGAAAGAGCCACAGAAGTTGCAAAAATAGTAGAGTTGTTGGGCTAGTGGAAGGTCTTACAACCAAAGATAATGTCTGTGACTACAGGAGAATTAACAGGCCCAAAAAAAAGAAAGATCAATGCTTGATTACCCTAAATGGATATAAATGGAAGTACTCAGAAATGGTAGGATATTACAAAGTTATGAGGAAGGGAAATCATGGTCATTGTATCATGATCTTTCAAAGGAAGACAGAGAGAAGCTGAAACTGAATCTTGCTGAAGCAAAATGTCTAAATGAGAGCAGGAAGGAAGAAGAAATCGATTATTTTTCTACAAGGTGATAGGAGTAGGCAAGCCTGTGAAATGGTACAAAAAAAGGCAAACCAACAAAATCGCTAAAGAAAGGGTGAGTAAAGAACAAGGGAACATGTTCCTGAAGATTTTATATGCTAATATAGATGGAGTGAGAAAAAAAATACTGGAGCTAAACAATAGAATATAGCTGAAGACAACAGACATTGTTGCACTAACAGAGACGAAACTTAATGCTGATACAGTATTTTGAATGAAGTCGTATTCCCAAGGGGCTACTCAATTTGGAGACGAAACAGAAAAATTAGGAAAGGTAATTACCTAAGTGTAATTACCTAAGTGTAGTTACAGGATGAGAGCTACGCTCGTGGTGTCCCGTCTTCCCAGCACTCTTTGTCATATAACGCTTTGAAACTACTGACGGTCTTGGCCTCCACCACCTTCTCCCCTAACTTGTTCCAACCGTCTACCACTCTGTTTGCGAAAGTGAATTTACTTATATTTCTTCGGCATCTGTGTTTAGCTAGTTTATATCTATGACCTCTTGTTCTTAAAGTTCCAGGACTCAGGAAATCTTCCCTATCGATTTTATCAATTCCTGTTACTATTTTGTATGTAGTGATCATATCACCTCTTTTTCTTGTCTTCTAGTTTTGGCATATTTAATGCCTCTAACCTCTCCTCATAGCTCTTGCCCTTCAGTTCTGGGAGCCACTTAGTAGCATGTCTTTGCACCTTTTCCAGTTTGTTGATGTGCTTCTTAAGATATGGGCACCACACAACCGCTGCATATCCTAGCTTTGGCCTAACAAAAGTCGTGAACAATTTCTTTAGTATATTGCCATCCATGTATTTAAAAGCAATTCTGAAGTTAGAAAGCGTGGCATAGGCTCCTCGCACAATATTCTTTATGTGGTCCTCAGGTGATAATTTTCTATCTAGAACCACCCCTAGATCCCTTTCTTTATCAGAATTCTTTAAAGATTTCTCACATAATATATAGGTTGTGTGGGGTCTATGTTCTCCTATTCCACATTCCATAACATGGCATTTATTAACATTAAATTCCATTTGCCAAGTGGCGCTCCATGTACTTATTTTGTCCAGGTCTTCTTGAAGGGCATGACAATCATCTAAGTTTCTTATCCTTCCTATTATCTTAGCATCATCAGCAAACATGTTCATATAATTCTGTATACCAACTGGTAGATCATTTATGTAGACAATAAACATCACTGGTGCAAGAACTGAACCCTGTGGTACTCCACTTGTACATTTCTCCAGTCCGATACATTGCCTCTGATCACTGCCCTCATTTTTCTATGTCAGAAAATTTTTCATCCATGTTAGAAGCTTACCTGTCACCCCTCCAATATTTTCCAGTTTCCAGAACAACCTCTTATGTGGAACTCTGTCGAAAGCCTTTTTTAGGTCCAGATAGATGCAGTCAACCCAACCATCTCTTTCCTGTAATATCTCTGTTGCTCGATCATAGAAACTGAGTAAATTCGATACACAGGATCTTCCAGATCGAAAACCATAGCTATAACTCCTGTAAACAGGGATGCCTGAAAATCAGT
>WNGS01145354.1:6350437-6368217 GCA_020271785.1 Procambarus virginalis
CCCCCATGCTAGATTTGATATTTACCAGGAGGAGGAAAAATATTTGACATTCAGTACCTTCCTCCCTTGTGTAAAAGTGACCATGTCTTTTTGGGAATAAAGTATGCATGCGATATAATCTGGAAGAAAATATGACATCGATGCAATTGAAAAACCTGACTTTAGGAGAGGACATTATGGCAACCTTAGAAAATTTTTAGTGAGTATAATTGGACAGACTTGTTGCTAGGCAAGGAAGTGAATGAGATGTATGTCAAGTTTGTGAAATATATGATAAAGCACAAAACAATTTATACCAAAACAGAAAGCAGAACTAGAAACAGGATTGGTTCAACAGAAAAGTGCGAGAGGGCCAGAGACCAAATCACAAAAGGAATCAATACAGAAGAGGCCAAACCCCAACATACCAGCGATACAAAGATGCGAGAAACAACTACACGGCAGTGAGGAGAGAGGCAGAAAGAAATTTTGAAAAGGGATTGCAGACAAATGTAAACAGAACCAGGTCTATTCTATAAATTCATAAACAACAAATTGCAGTAAAGGATAATATTCAGAGGTTGAAAATGGGAAATAGATTCACGGAAAATGAAAAGGAAATGTGTGAAACATTAAACGAAAAGTTCCAAAGTGTGTTTGTACAAAATGAAATCTTCAGGGAACCAGATACAATAAGAATTCCAGAGAACAACATAGAGCACATAGAGGTGTCTAGAGATGAAGTGGAAAAAATGCTCAAGGAGCTAAATAAGAACAAAGCAGTTGGTCCAGATGGAGTTTCGCCATGGGTTCTGAGAGAATATGCACCTGAGCTCAGCATTCCTCTTCAACTGATTTTTCAGGCATCCCTGTTTACAGGAGTTGTAGCTGATGTGTGGAAAAAGGCTAACATAGTTCCAATCTACAAAAGTGGAAGCAGGGAAGACCCCTTAACTATAGACGGTATCATTGACAAGTGTAATAGTCAAAATATTGGAAAAAATAATTAAAACTAAATGGGTAGAACACCTGGAGAGAAATGATATAATATCAGACAGACAGTATGGTTTTCGATCTGGAAGATCCTGTGTATCGAATTTACTCAGTTTCTATGACCGAGCAACAGAGATATTACAGGAAAGAGATGGTTGGGTTGACTGCATCTATCTGGACCTAAAAAAGGCTTTCGACAGAGTTCCACATAAGAGGTTGTTCTGGAAACTGGAAAATATTGGAGGGGTGACAGGTAAGCTTCTAACATGGATGAAAAATTTTCTGACTGATAGAAAAATGAGGGCAGTGATCAGAGGCAATGTATCGAACTGGAGAAATGTCACAAGCGGAGTACCACAGGGTTCAGTTCTTGCACCAGTGATGTTTATTGTCTACATAAATGATCTACCAGTTGGTATACAGAATTATATGAACATGTTTGCTGATGATGCTAAGATAATAGGAAGGATAAGAAACTTAGATGATTGTCATGCCCTTCAAGATGACCTGGACAAAATAAGTACATGGAGTGCCACTTGGCAAATGGAATTCAATGTTAATAAATGCCATGTTATGGAATGTGGAATAGGAGAACATAGACCCCACACAACCTATATATTATGTGAGAAATCTTTAAAGAATTCTGATAAAGAAAGAGATCTAGGGGTGGTTCTAGATAGAAAACTATCACCTGAGGACCACATAAAGAATATTGTGCGAGGAGCCTATGCCACGCTTTCCAACTTCAGAATTGCGTTTAAATACATGGATGGCGATATACTAAAGAAATTGTTCACGACTTTTGTTAGGCCAAAGCTAGAATATGCAGCGGTTGTGTGGTGCCCATATCTTAAGAAGCACATCAACAAACTGGAAAAGGTGCAAAGACATGCTACTAAGTGGCTCCCAGAACTGAAGGGCAAGAGCTACGAGGAGAGGTTAGAGGCATTAAATATGCCAAAACTAGAAGACAGAAGAAAAAGAGGTGATATGATCACTACATACAAAATAGTAACAGGAATTGATAAAATCGATAGGGAACATTTCCTAAGACCTGGAACTTTAAGAACAAGAGGTCATAGATATAAACTAGCTAAACACAGATGCCGAAGAAATATAAGAAAATTCACTTTGGCAAACAGAGTGGTAGACGGTTGGAACAAGTTAGGGGAGAAGGTGGTGGAGGCCAAGACCGTCAGTAGTTTCAAAGCGTTATATGACAGAGTGCTGGGAAGACGGGACACCACGAGCGTAGCTCTCATCCTGTAACTACACTTAGGTAATTATACACACACACCATACAGGTGCATGCACACACAGTGTGTGGAGTTTAATGTACTGGAGCTGCATGTGCTCAGGGTTTTCTTACCTGTGCACTCTTGTGCTACCCTTGTGCTGTCAGGGTTATCTTCCCTGGGGTGTTTGGACAACACTGTGATAAGGGGACTTCCTTGCTTGAGGTGGGCCTTGCCCTTCAGGTAAGCTGGTGCTCTGAGACTGACTAACTTTCCTCGGGTTGGAAGTGTTTGTTGGGGCTGGGCATTGCTTTCTTGTTTTCATTGGTATTTTGCCTGTTTTTGCTTGTGGGTTCTGACTTTCGCTTTATTAGGCTTGCCTAGGGTGTGCACGGTTTAACCCCCCATACTATCCCCCCTCGACTTTACCTGGTTGCCTGCACAGACAGGAATTACCCGCAGGCCCATTGGTGGACCGTATTGGACCCCAGTGCCTGGGCTTACTGCAGGCCCTGGAAAATCCCTACGGGCTTGATTGTACTGTGGATGATTCTTTTGAGTCTGCTCTCGCTTTGTGCAAATTTGAGGGTTGTTCGTCGCCTGTTATACCCGGCAGCGTTAATATTTTCTGCCTCCGCCATGCTGCTTGGGGTTGGCAACACCTCTGACGATGAGTCATATGGGACTTGTTCTCCCAATGAGCTCCAAATTACTCATTCCTCTGTGGAAGTTCAGAGGTGGTGACCACTGCAGGCTGCACCTGTGTTTGTTGGAAGTGGGTTCTCTGTGGTGCCGGCAGTTGAGTCGGGTTTGTTTCCACCAGCCTCCTCCTCTTGTCTGGTTGGCGCCGTGCTCGCTCCTCTCAGAGGCCTGGCTCTTGTGATTCGCACTGGCTCTTTCGTGGGTCACCCCTTTGATGGGGTGGTTGGGGAGAGGCTTGCTTGATTTCCCTGCTCTTTTTCCCATGATTCATGGGTGTTTCAGGTTGTGTCTTGCAGCCTGCAGTGGAGTTGGGTCATCCTGCCCCATTGGGAGGTTCAGGGCTTTTAGGGTAGATCTCCTCTTCCAGCATTAGTCAAGTCATCTCGGAGTGGTTGCTTTTTTACATGGTCGAAACGACCTTGTCTTTTCAGTGGGCTTCCCACTTGTTTCTAGTCCCGAAATGGAATTGTTCAAACCTCCTGTACATTCTCGATATTTCCATATTGAATTGGTTAATACAGTGCTCCACCTTTTAGATGACTACGTTATCCCAGGTCCAACTCATTCTCAAGTCGGGTGCTTGGATGATTTTTCTGGACCTCAAGGATGCATATTGGCAAGTCCCTATTCATTCAAGGTTCAGGGATTGGTTAGGTTTCACTGTGTGGAGACAGGCTTACCTCTTTCGGATTCTCCCGTTCGGGCTGAATCTGGCATCTCTCATTTTTACACGTTCGACTCTAGTCGTGGTGACCCGTCCTCGATTGTTGTGTCTTCGGGTGTTGGCCTACCTCGACAACTGGCTGATTTGGGCTTCCAGCCTGTCTGCTTGTCTGCTAGCCAGGGATCTGGTTCTTTCCCAGCTTACTAGTTTCGGGTTCCTGGTGAACTAGCAGAAGTCCCAGTTGGTTCCCTCTCAGGTTAGGACCTGGTGGGCCTGACTTACGGTTGTCGGATTCAAGTGGTAAAAGTACTGGACACGCCAAGGAGCATGGAGCCTTGGCTGTCTGGGTTCAAATCCTTCAAGGGTAAAGCGTTTTCTGATGCATGTTACCTTGGGGACCATTGAAGCTTGATGCACAAATGATACTCACGTGGTCCCAGCATGATGAAGTGATTTGATGAAATATGTGCCCAAAATGGTCACTGGAATTGGGTTAAGAGCCAGACGACTGCTAATTCTTTTGTACAGTCAATGTGGCCTTGTGGTAAATGTACTGGACATGCCAAGGGGCATGGAGCCCNCATCCCATACGTAGGTTCGAACCCTCATCACGGCCCTTGTGGATTTGTTTGCCATGTAGCATTTCTTGGTATATCTTAAGATGTAAAACTTACATGCAATAATCTAAGTAACATATGGAGGCTTGAAGCCTCCAGTGATATTCCACCATCTTGAAAAAAGTTCCCAGCATGCCCATGGGCACAGGTAGGCTCAGTTTCAAATGAGTCACCATGGCTGATGTATATGCTTCCAGCTCCCTGTCAATGATGAGTTGTATGGTTGAAAAATCACTCTCGGAGAATGAAATATGTGACATGTTAAGAGGACCCGAATAGTGATGATGATGACCCAAAACATGACAAGGATCTAACCCAACATTGGATACAAGTGATACTATGATGAGTACGATACAATGAGTATGTACAATATGTCGATTTCACCACACCAACTGTCGCACTGTCCTAGGCCAACACTATTCCCACAGTGTTTACTATTACCACTTCCTGCGCCTTCTGCCATTCTTGAATGCCATGATAATGTGGAAGATCAGTTTTCTGGGTTCAGTGACATTGGTTCTGACACGAGTAGCATAGGTGAACCTAGTGTTAGCGGCCCTAGTGGTGGTGGTACTGGGTGCCAGTTTGCTGTCGGCAAGCTTTCTCTGCAGCTTGCCCTGTATAGTGCCGGTGTGTGTCCAGTCATGGGGACAATGTTGACAGTGTGGCCTCCACCTCGTTGTGCATGTTTGTGGTGGTCCTATACAACATGGAAGTGCTTTATGTCCTGGCCAACAGTGTTATAATATAAGACGACGAAGCTGTGGTGGTGGCCGTGGTGCTTCTGCCACCAGAAGCAGCACGAAAGTACTTTGTAGGAGGATTGTGAGAGTTTTGTACCCGATATACCTAGTTTGATGATACGGATGATGGTCTTAGACATTTTCCCTTATACTGGTGACAATGTGAGTGAAAGTGCTTATTGCAAATTTTTGAGCTGTTAATGAAACATCTTGTTGAGGAATCTAGCTGATATCTAGTGCAACTGACTTATTACTAGCTTCATGTTTGACATGTTCAAAAGGAGGACTGTACCTGAAGTGTGTGGTTTTGTTACACTCTGTATGATGATGAAACGCTCAGAAAAGCATGTCATACAGGATTATTGGAACAAAGACAGCATTGTTCCAACCCCAGTTTTTGGGAAGTACATGTCTCGTGAAAGTTTCCTGCTATTTCTAAGGTGCCTATGCTTTCAGAACAGTGATAATGTTGTTCAAAACAATAGACACTGGAATGTGTTCAGTAAAGTGAGAAGAAAGTTCAGAGATGTCTTTGTACCAGGGCAAAATGTAGTGATTGATAAATCTCTAGTTATTTTCAAGGGATACCTTGCTTTCAAGCAGTATATATATACCATTGAAACAACACAGGTTTGGACTGAAATTCTTCATGCTCTGTGATTGTGAAACTGGAGTAGTGATAGATATTATATCCCGGCACTGACGTAAATATACCCCGTCACAATCCTCAAAGATTTTCTGGCACGTGTGTGAACGTGTGAACACGTGTGCGTGAAGGGGGTGTGCATGTGAGCCTCTCCTTGCCTCTGCAGGTCTCCTTGCCAGCGTCCAATCTTCTAATGTGGATTTATCAATTATTTGTGTTGTTTGTCATGATATCTCTGGTGATGATCTGGTTGTGTGTGTAGACTATATATTCCCTAATAGGGCCTTGGTGTTTGTGCATTGTCAGGTGCCTTGAAAGAGATGTTGGTGTCTTGCCTATATATACCGAGATCATTAGGGCTGACAGTTCCAAAGTGGACATGTGAAGGCATAGATGACATTCATGTCTTTCAAGGCATTTTGTTTGGTCATGCTTAAGAGGAAGAAGACCGCCAACATGTTCATGAGAAACTCTCCTGACACCAAACAAAACGCCTTGATACTAACTTCCGGTAGGCACTTGTAAACCTTAGGGCCTGGTGTGATAACCTAGGTAGGTGGCGTGAGGAGCCTGTAATGAGTTATTACATTAGACAACCAGTGATTGATAAAGTGAGGTCCAAGAGCTTAAAACTCAATCCTGCAGGCAGAAGTAGGTGAAGGCACAGAGCTATGAGGAGAGGCTTGAGGTATTAAATATGTCAAACTAGAAGATAGAAGGAAAAGTGGCAGTATGATCACCAAGTACCAGTACAAAAGAATGGCAGGAATCACCACACCTAACAAGAAGACATTTTTAAACCTGCAACTTGGAAGAACAAGAGGAAATAGATTTCAGCTAAGGAAACAAAAGTGCCAAAAAATATACCAAACTTTTGTGAACAGAAATGTGGATGATTGGAACAATTAAAGTGAGGAGGCGGGTGGATGTCACAACCATCAGCTGTTTCAGAGTGTCGTATGACAGATATTTTAGAAGATAGGACACCAGGAATGTAGCTCTCATCTTGTAACTATATTTAGATAATTACACTCGGGTATTTACACACGCACTACATTCACACACATATGTACATATATATTATTTATACATTTTCACACACATTCATAAGTACATACCTTTGTATAATTTTATTTTCCAAAGACGACTATTTTATAAAAGGGCTTAGAGTTTGATTATTTGCCTTTTTTGGGCAGACTCCACTGTTGCAGGGAAAGCACCACCTACAATTCAGTACATGAACCCTTCAGCGGAACGTGAGTGTCATTAGAAGACTGAGGCAAGACAAAGATTGGCCTTGTATTAGTAAAGAGCCGTAGTTGGTATAAAGTTTGTTGTAATGCCTCTAAGCTAGATTATGATGAGAGTTTGCCACATGTTTGACCAGCTTCTCCAGTATGTTAGGTTGCCATCTTGCTAGTAGTCTCCAGCCAGTGTTGTAGCTCATGAAGAGTATGCCATGTGCCCACTCTTGTCTGGGATCTGTAAAATGAGGAAATTCAGATTTTGGTTGAAGTATTAAAAGGTTTAATTTAAATTTAGTTTTTGCTTAAAGTATCAACATGTAATTGCACTAATTTGCAACCGTAAATAGATAAATCCTTAATATGTTTTAAATTGCCATGTCTTCCCTGTAGGTGAAAATATACATTTGTGGTTGGAGTCACTTATTAATTACAGGAATAAAAATTTTTGCTTTTAACCTTGAAATATTTTTCAGTACCTGTACAGTACAGTGGTACCTCAGTTTAAGAGTTTAATTCGTTCCTGGAGACAGCTCTTATTCCGAAAAACTCGTATTCTGAAGCTAATTTCCCAATAAGAAATAATGGGAAATGAATTAATCCGTTCCTGACTACCCCAAAAACCCCATATCAAACTAAATTTTTATACCTAATTCATCTAAATAAACCTACAAAACTATGTTCAAGTTATTACTTACCTTGCTCTTGAATGCTGTAGGCGTATGGAAGATGGTGAGGAGGGGGGAGGAGGAGAGGAGTTACTGTTTGGAAGGGGAGTCCTTTTCCATTATCACATCAGGCAGTGAGGACTTCACTGGTATGCACACACTGGCACATTTTGCCTGCATACCACTAGGACTTGCTTGTCTTACTAAGAATTTCTCTAAAGACACTTGTTTTTCCCTACATTTTAACACTTGTCTGTAGTAAGACATCACATTATCATTTAAAAGGTCAATGCAACGGCCTGCTACAGCTTTATCTGGGTGAGTTTTTTCAACAAAACTTTGCAGTTCTTCCCATACTTCACACATTTTCTTAATCAAGGAGGGACATCCTCTACTGCCTCTACTCACAGCTATTTTCTTAGGTTGAACCTTATCAATGGCTTTCTTGAGACCCATGGTGAGATATATAATAACAAACTGTATAGTCAAATGACCAAAAATCCAACAAAACACTGAAAATCCAGGTGAAGAATTGATGTGGGATAGTCACTGAGCGCGAGACAATGGTAAACTGAGGGGCGGAGGGGCGACGATCGCCGATCGATCACGCGCTAGGTCGGCCTGTACGCGTATCAACAAACTTGCGTCCCGAGGTAACCCTCGCGTTCCGAGACATAATCTTCGAGGAAATCCTGCTCGTCTTCCGAAAAACTCGCATACAGGGACACTCGCATTCCGAGGTACCACTGTACTTAGAAATTTATGAATTTTAAGAAACCCATATGTTTAACTGAGGTAAATAGAATCTAGCACAGAAAGTCATGGAAAATAAAGTGCTTGGAGAAAAGTAGAGTAATTAGCACGTAAGGATATCTTGAGGATATCTTGAGATGATTTCGGGGCTTAACGTCCCCGCGGCCCGGTCCTCGACCAGGCCTCCTTTTTGTTACACACTCTCAGGAAGCAGCCCGTAGCAGCTGTCTAACTCCCAGGTACCTATTTACTGCTAGCTAACGGGCATCAGGGTGAAAGAAACATTTTGCCCATTTGTCTCCGCCTCCACCGGGAATCGAACCCGGAATCTCGGGAATACAAATCCGAAGCGCTGTCCAATTCAGCAGTCAGGCGCTGTCAGACATTGCACTAGGTCAGAATCCATCTTGGCCCCAAAGGATTCGAATATGACAGGGCAGAGTGATTCTGCACTGAATCAACAGGGATTTTACCCTATGTCATGTCGGATCATGATGGTACTGGAGGGTCTCTGGAGACAAGAGCAGCTCAGCTTGGAGTGTGATCAGAAAAAGTTAATTTCTAAATACTTAAAGTCTTTCGTAGCCCTTCGTGGCCTCTCAACAGACCTTCAAGCTCTCACAAACACCAGTTGGCCCACCTTAATACTCCATTTACCACCAAATGGCAGAACCCAGTTCTCTGCCTTGAGTCTTGTCAAACATTCTTCCTGCCTCAATGTTTGGGGACCCCCTTATCCCACCAACTGGTGGGGGGTAGTGCTAACAAGCTCGCACTTGTTTAAGAGATTCAATCGTTAGTTTATTGTTGGGGGAGTTCATTCAGCTGTTTTGAGGCTTTGGTCTCTTTGATCCAAGCAGTGGTCTATATTGGTTCACAGACTTTGTGGATGATTTCCCAGTGGGGTGGCATGGTGTCTCCTGCTCTCTGCACTGAGGGGGCACCAAATTCGGGCTCTAGTGCTTGGTAGGTCAAATAAAACTCCACAGCTGATGTGACCATGTTGTTGGGGACCATCTCAGCAAGATAGGCTCAGGAAGCAAGTGGGGCTCACCCAGAAAAAGGTGTTTCACTACATTCAGTGCTGGGTTTCTTGTTTCTTTTTAAAATGCATTACATGTATTTTTTTATCATTGTGTGTGTGTGTGTGTGTTAAAAGTATACAGTGTCAAATTTTTGTCAGTTGAAAAAAATTCTAAAACCCTCATATTCGGATGTCCTCCATCATGCACTGTGACCCTCTAATATGTTAAAAATGTCATGAAATAAGGAACAAATAATCACTTATAAGCAGTTATGGTACCGTGCTATGATTATTTGCTGTTTAATCAACTCAAGCAGGAAAGTGATATTTTCCTTTCCTAATATGTGCTAGTCTTGTTATTTGAATTTCAGGGGTTTGATGCTACATTTTTATAGTAATAAATCAAAAGGCTCATGGTTTGAATATACGTATTTCTCAAGAAACTTATGCAAACTCACAGTGCCTCACCTTTATCTTTTACTCACAGATCCTGTGTATGGTAAGGCATCCCCAGGAAAATGATTCAACAGCTATGTATTATTTCCATTTAGTTTGTCTTTGTAAGTCCTTCTAACAGATACGCATCCTTTAGACCAGAGTGTTCAACCATACACAATACTTGTTTTCTGGAACGGACCCCTCAGTAGCTTCCCCGGTGCTTAAACGCTCGAATCACAAGTCTTAGGATCATGTCATGCTTCTGAGACCCATGTTGACCTGCTGAGAGAAGAGTCAGAAGGAAATTTGGGATCAATGAGAGAAAAATAGACCAGAGTGTGAGACAAAACAAATTTTACCTGATGTGTTTGACTGTGGGCCCAGAGTCCTGGTACTTATCTATCAGTTACTATGGGGAAGAGAGGTAAAGCTGTACATGTTCTGCCTTGGTGTGCCCGGGGTTTCTGGGCTTTACTTATATATCTGTGACTATGGGGAGTGAGATCTAACTCTTTATGCTTCATCATCTAACCGTTTATACGTGACATATTAA
Source organism: Procambarus virginalis (assembly GCA_020271785.1). Taxonomy (NCBI): domain Eukaryota; kingdom Metazoa; phylum Arthropoda; class Malacostraca; order Decapoda; family Cambaridae; genus Procambarus; species Procambarus virginalis. The sequence goes on from WNGS01145354.1 coordinate 6,360,697, forward strand.
GTATCTCTCTCAACATTAACATTTTTTGTTTTCATAAAGTTGTATATAGAATAGATTTCAGCAACCTCTTCCTTTAATGCATTTCACATGCCGACCACACATACAAGGAACGAGGACTTCTCTACATCTCTCAACTCGGTTGCGTATCCAGCTCTTGCTGACGTCTTCCTTGTCCTACTTCCTTTGAATTTATATAAGCATCCTTTGCCCACTTTGTCTATTCCCCTCAGACTCTTGTATGTAGTGATATTCCCTCTGTTTCTTCTCTCCTCTAAGGTTCTGAGGGAGAGTTCTCTCAGCCTGTCCTCATAGTTGAGCCCTCTGAATTCTGTTACTAATCTAGTTGCAAATCTCGGAACTTTCTCAAATTTCTTTTTTGTGTTTCAAAAGGTATGGGTTCCATGCTGGTGCTGTATACTCAAGTAAATGATGTTCCTTATGTTTGCTAACTTCTGATATGCTGGTGATGTTATCCTGTACACATGAGCTTCTGGTGTTAGTGTTGGGATGATGTATACTTTTCTGGTCTTTTTTCTCTTATTGTTTCTTGTAATGGCCCTCCCCTTAATGATTTATTGTGAAGTTAAATATAGGTCTCCTGTCTCCCTCACACATTTTCATTACCTTACAATTATTTGTATTGAAAGTAGCCCACTCCTGAAGTTTGTGAAGGTCTTCTTGCAGCATCCTTCAGTCCTTACCCTCCTCATTAACTTTGCATTGTATGCAAACATGGACTTATATGAGCTCACTCCCTCTAGGAGTTTTTTTTACATAAATTTGAAAGAGCAGTGGTTCTAAGAAAAGTGTAACAACACTTTTCACTCCTCTCCAGCCTTGCATATCCTCTCTTACTATGACTCCTTGTTTCCTGCCCATCAGGTACTCCCTTACCAAGGCTAGTGCCCTTTGTGTTTTCTCCACTTGTCTCACCATCTCATGTATTAGTCTAGAGCATACCTGGAGAGGGTTTCAGGAATTCAACTCCACTAGCCTGGCTTGTGATAACTTGGTCCAACAGGCTGTTTCTTGGAACGGCCCGCAGGCCCACATACCACTACAGCCTGGTAGGTTCGACATTTCTTGCAAGAACTTGTCCTTATGCCTCTTGAATACATCCACCTTTGTTCTGACAATATATTTAATATTGCCTGTTCCTAGGAGGAACAGCTGTGGACCCCTGATATTAAAACAATGCTCTCTGATTGTGTCTATGGCATCTCTACTCCTTATTGGTTCTATTCTGCATTTCCTTCTGTATCTTTCACTCCAATATGTTGTTATTCTACTGTGCAAATTTGGGACCTGGCCTTCCAGTATCTTCCATGTACGGTATATATATTATTTTATACCTTTCTCATCTCCTTTCCAGAGAATACATTTTTAGAGCGTTGAGACGGTCCCAATAATTTAGACGTTTTATCATTTCTATGCTTGCTGTATATGTTCTCTGTATTCCCTTTAATTCAGAGATCTCTCTCACTCTGAAAGTGGAATTGAGTACCAAGCAATACTCAAAGACAGGTCAACACCAGTAATTTAAATAGTATTACCTTTGCTCTGTATTAGCAGTCTGTTGTGTGGGATGGTATCAAAAGGTTCCCGGCAGTCTTAAGAAGATGCAGTCTACCCATTTTTACTTCTTTTGCCTTATTTTAAATGCCTTGTTGCAGAATTACGTCAATAAGCTTGTTAAGCATGATTTTCCCTATCTGAAACCATGTTGTACCTCTGTTGTAAAATTACTCTCCCCAAATGTTTTAGTCCTTTTTTTGGTGACCTTTTTCAACATCTTGCATGGAATGCATGTTAATGAAACTGGTCTATAGTTTAGTGCTTTTTGTTCCCTTTCTTGAATATTGGAACAACAGTTGTCTTTTTTCTAGATTTCTGGTAGCTCTCCCGTCTTTAATGTAGTGTTGAACACTAGTTAATGGGTAATACAAGATCCCTGCAGCTTCCTTCAGTAACCATGATGTGTGATCTGGTCCTACTGCTTTTGCTACATCAAGTTCCTTCATGTTCTTGGTGGTTGGGGTTTACCCTTGTCCCTGGCTGCATGCCCAGGGGTCCCAGGCTGTGTGCTCAAGGGTTCCTTGCTGTGTGCTCAAGGGTTCCTTGCTGTGTGCTCAAGGGTTCCTTGCTGTGTGCTCAAGGGTTCCTTGCTGTATGCCCAAGGGTCCCTGGCTATGTACCCTTTGGTCCCTGGCTATGTACCCTTTGGTCCCTGGCTGTGTGCCCTGGGGTTTCTGGTTGTGTGTCTTGGGGTTCCTCACTGTGTTCCTTGGCTCTTTGCCTGGAGTTCCTGGCTGTGTGTCCTGGGGCACTTGGCTCTGTGCCCTAAGGTCCCTGGCTGTATTCCCTGCATTCTTGGTTCTGCTCCTTAGGGCTCATTGCTATTGGCTCAGGGGCCCCCAGCTGTGTGCTCCAGGACCATCAAAGAAGCCGCCTGCTTGCAGCGAAGATGGTGATAAAGACGTGTAAAAGTATTCCAGACGTGAAGAGCAGAGAAGTACAAACCAGAGAAATACATCACTGGAGTGGCCTTCTGATAGAGACCAAGCCATGGAAACACACCCGGGTTTGAACACCGAGCAAACAGCCCCTAGAACCAATGCTGGGCCGGCCACCAAGGAACCAGAAGAACCACTCTCCCATGGTAGGACTCCACCCTGGCCAAGACCTGTCACAACAGCCGGATTGGGGGAAAGACGTATAGAAACCCCCTTATCTCTTCTAGTCTAGCCAAAAAGTGTCAACTGCGAGGGCCTCACAATCGGGGAACAAAGCAAAGCTTTGGTACAGACGAAGGCGCCAATTCTATGCTGATGCAGTGAGGTCCACTTCCAGGTGCCCAGATGTCTCACAAAGTCAAAGGAAATATGTGCCATTGACAGTCCACTCTGTGGAGAGGGAAAGAGGGAAAGGAACTGGGGCAGACCATCCGCAGAATGTTGGACTCTCTCTGAACGTTAACTGCACCCCCCCCCCTTCCCCGGTGAGACAATGAAACATGGAGGAAGTCTGAAAGGAGCCAGAGCCCATAGGAATGTAAATACTCTGCAGCTCGTGCCACACAGCTGCAAACTCCTGCACTGTACTGTTAACCCCTATGAAATGGAGGAGATTAACATTCCTGGCTGGCTTGGCAAGCACTGGTCACAAAGCCTCCAGCCCAGAGCTGAGGTGTCCATGAAGACATTGAGCAAGAGGTGTTGGACAGCACCAGGGAACTGAACCCTGAAAAGCCCAAACAGGAGGCAGGCAAAGGGCCAGTGGAGCCTGCACCCAACACTCATGGCAGCTGTAAAAATGACTGAACTGGAAATACCAGAACAGCCACCAAAGCCTCACTTTGCCCGGAAAGACCTAAACTCAAGGAGGGGCAAGAAACCGACCAACCCCACCACAGACCATGTGAAACGACACGAAAGACCCAAAAATTGTAGGATCAGGAGCTGACAAATTGGGCAACACCTCCTCTGCTCTCTCTCTCTCAGATTGTTCAAGGATGCCATTCTAACATGTATTGTATGAAGTTGGCTGTGAGACAGGACCTTGGGTAGCCTGGGTCACAATCTGATGGTAGCTGTTTGAAATTGGGTTTGAGTTGTTCACGTTGCAACATGGGTTTGTTTTATTTTGTCTGACTTTCTGGTCTGTTCTCCTCAGTTGTGGGTTGATCTCAGAGAACCCCAGTTCTGGTCCTTGCCTTGGATAGGTCAATGTGAGTCTCGCAAGTCTCAGTGGTCTTAAGGTGTAGCGGTATCACCTATGCTCCACTAAGTCACTGAGGGCCTACCAGCAAAGGGTTCTTTTTTTCATAAGGTTTAAACAGTAAAGGTGAGCATCAGTTATATAGATTCATGGTATTCATCATGATATATATTCAGATGCTTTAATATATTGAGGCAGACTAATAAGTCATTTTTGGAATGTGTGTATATGCGATACTTACATGCATTTTTCACGTGTGCTTGCACTTACATGGTGTGTGTGTGCATGCTATTGCTTGGTGCATGTATGCTTGCACCTGCTTAGTATATGTGTGCATTCATCTGCATGGTGTATACAAGCAACTTGCAAGGTGTGTGTATACATGCACTTGCTCGGTGTATGTGAACATGCATGTACTATGCATTTACATGCATAAACATCATAACCTTTTATGATGTTTATGCATGCACCTGCATGGTGTTTGTATGCATGCATCAATCTGCATGGTATTTGTGTGCTTGCATGCACCTGCATGGTGTGTGTGCATGCATGCACTTGCATTTTGTATGTAATTAATAATGTGATTACGTAAGTGTACTTGCAGGATGAGAGCTACTCTACGTTCCATCTTCCCGGTACTCTTTGTCATTTAAAGTTTTGAAACCATTGACAGTTTTGGACTCCACCACCACCTTCTCGCTTAACTTGTTTCGACTGTCTACCACTCGCGTTTGCAAAAAAACTTTCTAATAGTTGTTTGGCATCTTTGTTTCCTTAGCTTCAATCTGTGTCCACTTGTCACCACTTGTCCACATCTGTCTCCTCCTCATTCCTTGCTGGTTTCAGGAATTCCTTTTTGTCAATTTGATTGATTCCTGTTAGTATTTTGTAAGTGGTGATCATATCACCTCTTCTTCTATCATGTTGTTTTGCCATGTTTAACACCTCTAGTCTCTCCTCGTAACTCTTGATTTTCAGTTCCAGAAGCCATTTTGTAGCATGCCATTTCACCTTTTTCAGTTTATGTGCTTCTTGAGATTTGGGCACCATACAACTGTTGCATATTCCAATTTTGGTCTCAAAAGTCACGAACAGTTTCTTTACTATTTTACCATCCATATAATTAAAAGCAAATCTGAAGTTTGAAAGCGACACATATGTCAGCTATTAACAGTTATGCAGCCCAAGGGTTAAGATGGGTGGTACGGGACAAATGTTTTAATTGGCCCGCTCACTGCTGCAACTGACATGTTCCCGATTCCCCACCATTTACAAGACCCAGTTATGGTTTTGTTTTGTATTTTATTCATTAATTTTCTTTACAGTTATGTATTTGTTTAGTTAGGCTCACTATACTAGTTTATTTATGCTTGAATAGTTTTGGTAAATTCATCAGATTCCAATGTTTAAATATGATATTTAGCCATTCTGTAGTGAAGTATGTCGTGTCATGAACTACCACACAATCATCTAGAAGCTTCCACCTGCATAACTACCACACAGTCATCTAGAAGTTTACACCGGCACAACTACCACACAGTCATCTAGAAGTTTACACTGGCACAACTACCACACAACCATCTAGAAGTTTACACCTGCACACTACCACACAGTCATCTAAAGTTTACACCGGCACAACTACCACACAACCATCTAGAAGTTTACACCGGCACAACTACCACACAACCATCTAGAAGTTTACACCTACACAACCACCACACAACCATCTAGAAGCTTGAAGAAACACACACACCATACAGGGGCATGCGTGCGCGCACACACATATATATTGATAAGTGTAATAGTCAAAATATTGGAAAAAATAATTAAAACTAAATGGGTAGAACACCTGGAGGAAAACGATATAATATCAGACAGACAGTATGGGTTTTCGATCTGGAAGATCCTGTGTATTGAATTTACTCAGTTTCTATGACCGAGCAACAGAGATATTACAGGAAAGAGATGGTTGGGTTGACTGCATCTATCTGGACCTAAAAAAGCCTTTCGACAGAGTTCCACATAAGAGGTTGTTCTGGAAACTGGAAAATATTGGAGGGGTGACAGGTAAGCTTCTAACATGGATGAAAAATTTTCTGACTGATAGAAAAATGAGGGCAGTGATCAGAGGCAATGTATCGGACTGGAGAAATGTCACAAGTGGAGTACCACAGGGTTCAGTTCTTGCACCAGTGATGTTCATTGTCTACATAAATGATCTACCAGTTGGTATACAGAATTATATGAACATGTTTGCTGATGATGCTAAGATAATAGGAAGGATAAGAAACTTAGATGATTGTCATGCCCTTCAAGAAGACCTGGACAAAATACCTGGAGCGCCACTTGGCAAATGAAATTTAATGTTAATAAATGCCATGTTATGGAATGTGGAATAGGAGAACATAGACCCCACACAACCTATATATTATGTGAGAAATCTTTAAAGAATTCTGATAAAGAAAGAGATCTAGGGGTGGTTCTAGATAGAAAACTATCACCTGAGGACCACATAAAGATATTGTGCGAGGAGCCTATGCCACGCTTTCTAACTTCAGAATTGCTTTTAAATACATGGATGGCGATATACTAAAGAAATTGTTCACGACTTTTGTTAGGCCAAAGCTAGAATATGCAGCGGTTGTGTGGTGCCCATATCTTAAGAAGCACATCAACAAACTGTAAAAGGTGCAAAGACATGCTACTAAGTGGCTCCCAGAACTGAAGGGCAAGAGCTACGAGGAGAGGCTTAGAGGCATTAAATATGCCAAAACTAGAAGACAGAAGAAAAAGAGGTGATATGATCACTACGTACAAAATAGTAACAGGAATTGATAAAATCGATAGGGAAGATTTCCGAGACCTGGAACTTTAAGAACAAGAGGTCATAGATATAAACTAGCTAAACACAGATGCCGAAGAAATATAAGAAAATTCACTTTCGCAAACAGAGTGGTAGACGGTTGGAACAAGTTAAGGGAGAAGGTGGTGGAGGCCAAGACCATCAGTAGTTTCAAAGCGTTATATGACAGAGTGCTGGAAGACGGGACACCACGATGTAGCTCTCATCCTGTAACTACACTTAGGTAATTACATTTAGGTAATTACATACAGTACATGCACACACACACACACACACACCTCCATGCTAGATTTGATATTTACCAGGAAGGAGGAAGAATATTTGACATTCAGTACTTTCCTCCCTTGGGTAAAAGTGACCATGTCTTTTTGGGGATAAAGTATGCAATGCGATATAATCTGGAGAAATATGACAGTCGATGCATTGAAAAACCTGATTTTAGGAGAGGACATTATGGCAACCTTAGAAAATTTTTTAGTGCGTATAATTGGACAGACTTGTTGCTAGGCAAGGAAGTGAATGAGATGTATGTGAAGTTTTGAAATATATGATAGGAACAAAAATTTATACCAAAACAGAGAAGCAGAACTAGGAAACAGGATTGGTTCAACAGAAAGTGCGAGAGGCCAGAGACCAAAATCACAAAAATGGAATCAATACAGGAAGAGGCCAAACCCCCAACATACCAGCGATACAAAGATGCGAGAAACAACTACACGGCTGAGGAGAGAGGCAGAAAGAAATTTGAAAAAGGGATTGCAGACAAATGTAATACAGAACCAGGTCTATTCTATAATTCATAAACAACAAATTGCAGGTGAAGATAATATTCAGAGGTTGAAAATGGGAATAGATTCACGGAAAATGAAACGGAAATGTGTGAAACATTAAACGAAAAGTTCCAAAGTGTGTTTGTACAAAATGAAATCTTCAGGGAACCA
>WNGS01145354.1:6379059-6426798 GCA_020271785.1 Procambarus virginalis
TCAAAATTTGAAACTCGAAACAATTTTCCCACAAGAAATATGTAATTGATTAATCAGTTCCACACTCCCCAAAATATTAACGTCAAAATACATTTCATACATAAAACATTCACATATATTTTGTACTAAAGTATGTAAAAGTTATAGCTTACCTTTATTGATGACTCTTGTTGGGTATGGAAGGTGGTGAGGAGGGGGAGGAGGAGAGTGTTAGTGTTTGGAAGAGGGATCCCCTTCTGTTATAACATCAGGCAGTGATGACTACTCTGGGCTACTCTCTATCCTATGTTTTGCCTGCATACCACTAGGACCTGGTTGTGGCTCACTGCTTGCTTTGCTCACTAAGAACCTTTCCATAGAGAAAGGTGTTTTCCCTTGTTTTTCCCTACGTTATTGCTAAAGCTCGTTTTCCCTATGTTTTTCCATATAAAAGATGTATTGATATGCCTTTTGCTACTTTAGCACTCTTAATGTTCTTTTTCTTGGCAAGTACGGTGGATATTGTTGACATAGATTGTTGTACTGTCTAGCTAGATCAACAGCCCGCACACCATCTTTATGTTTATGAATGATCTCTTGTTTTTCCTCTATGCCATCCTCACATGTGTTTTTCTTGGTTGAACCTTACCACTGACTTTCTTGAGACCCATGGCATGATATATAATAATTACTTTCATGTTAAAAAAACAAAAAAGCACAAAAACAATGAAATTCTTTACAAAGAATTCAAGCGTGATCATCACCATGTGGGCGGTCTGGTAAACTGAAGCGGGGTTGCCCGTTCCACCAGGAACCGACGAGCTCTGGCGACTCGTACATGTATCAACAAAGTTACAAGTCGAGGCGAAGGTCGTAATCGAGTTGAATTTTCCGATGAAATTGGGGTTTGTAACTCCACAAATTTATATGTAGGGGTATTCGTAAGTCAAGGTTCCACTGTATTATAATAATTTAATATTTTTATTACTTTTGTAAACTGTGTGCAAAAGGGTTAGTCATTGTGACTATTAATACTATAAACAATTTTTATCCCTGGTAGTAAGTGTTATTTTCTAATTGATATGCTTAATATACAAACAATGGTTATTATTCTCTGCAAACCTTGCTTTGACCTTTGCCTTAGCTTAGGGAAGATGTCTAGAAGGTTGCTGATGCCTTATCTAGAGCTGTGACAGTTTGTTACAGCTCTAGATAAGCATTTGGCAGCCTTATGTACCTTCAAGTACCTTCAAGATATCTTCAAGACTGAAGAAGCATTCATCCTTCAAGAAGTACTGTACCTATAATTACTTCATCACTAAATTGTCTGAGGCAAAGATTAAAGCACAGTTTGAGGGGGCAATAATAGCCATTTTCTATACTTTAGAGGCATGAGTACATAGAAAGTAACACTACCCAGGGACAACAAAAATTTGTTACATAATGTAATTACATAGTAAATATTATTTATTTTCTTTTTGCAATTATTTTCAAGCTATAGACTTTTCTTGTTAATGAGTAGTGGCATTGAAAGTTTTGCTTCCATTGGCCCTTTTCAACATATTCCCCCCCCCCCACAATCACACACTTTTTTTTTTTTTTTTTTTTTTTTTTTTTTTTTTAGATATATACAAGAGTTGTTACATTCTTGTACAGGCACAGTACGCTAGCGTTTCGGGCAGGTCCCTGGAATACGATCCCCGCCGCGAAGAATCGTTTTTTCATCCAAGTACACATTTTACTGTTGTGTTAAACAGAGGCTACAGTTCAGGAATTGCGCCTAGTAAATCCTCCCGGGCCAGGATACGAACCCATGACATAGCGCTCGCGGAATGCCAGGCGAGTGTCTTACCACTACACCACGGAGACTGTTTACTTCCTGCTTCTTCTCCTCATTCTCACTCTCCCATACTTCCCCACACATTATACACTCTGAAATGCATTCACACACATTTGTACACTCCCACCATATATTCCCACACTCCCTTGTAGACAGGTGTAGGGGTTTAGTAATGGGGTTAAATGTGCCATGCACCAAAAAGGTATGTTGCTGGTGCAGCCTGATGAGCAGTATGGTTTTAGCAGTGAAGTTAAATGTGCCATGAGCACAGAGAAAGCATGTTGCTGGTGAACAGTTTCTTTAGTATTTCACTAAAGAAATAGTTCATGACTTTCGTGAGACCAAAGCTAGAATATGCAGCAGTTGTATGGTGCCCATATCTTAAGAAGCACATCAACAACTGGAAAAGGTGCAAAGACATGCAACTAAATGGCTCTTGGAGCTGAAGGACAAGAGCTACGAGGAGAGGTTAGAGGTATTAAATATGCCAAAACTAGAAGATAGAAGGAAAAAGAGGCAATATGGTCACTACATACAAAATAGTAATGGGAATCGATTTATTGATAAGGAAGAATTCCCGAGACCTGGAACTTCAAGAACAAGATGTCTTAGAATTAAACTAATTAAACAAGGCTGCCGAAGAAATAAAAGAAAATTGCCTTCGCAAACAGAGTGGTAGATTGTTGGAACAAATTAAGCGAGAGGGAGCCGGTCGGCCGAGCGGACAGCACGCTGGATTTGTGATCCTGTGGTCCTGTTTCGATCCCAGGCGCCGGCGAGAAACCAATGGGCAGAGTTTCTTTCACCCTATGCCCCCGTTACCTAGCAGTAAAATAGGTACCTGGGTGTTAGTCAGCTGTCACGGGCTGCTTCCTGGGGGTGGAGGCCTGGTCGAGGACCGGGCCGCGGGGACACTAAAGCCCCGAAATCATCTCAAGATAAGACTCAAGATAAGAGAAGGTGGTGGAGGCCAAAACTGTCGGTAATTTCAAAGCATTACACAGTAGACCTTCGGGTAACGAATGCCCCTCTTTCAAATTTTCAGTTTTCAATCTCGATTTCTTTGTAAAATTCAACTCGGTATTTGAGGTTTGTCTCACTTGTCAAGTTTGTTGATACACGTAAGGGTCGACCGAGCGCATGGTTCTGGTGGCGCGGCGAGGCGCACCTCAGTTTACCAGTGTGTCTTGCCTAGTGTCAACCACCCTTTAGTTCTTTGTGAAGACTTTCATTGTTTTTGTACTTTTTGGTTTTGGAATATACAAGTACTGTAATTATTATATATCATGCCATGGGTCCCAAGAATGTCAATGGTAAAGTTCAAATTAAGAAAACAATTGTGAGGATGATGATAGAGCAAAAACAAGAGATCATTCGTTGGGAAAAAACAAGTGTCTATAAACAGGTTTTTAGTGTGACAAACAGCAGTGAGCCACAACCAGGTCCTAGTGGTATGCCTGCAAAATGTGAGTGTGAGAGAGAGTGAGTGTGTGTGTGTGTGAGAGAGAGAGTATGAGAGAGAGAGAGTGAGTGAGAGTACCCCAGAAATGTCATCACTGCCTGCTGTTGTAATGGAACATCATAACAAACACTATCACCTCTCCTTCCCTCCTCACTGTCTTCATATGCCAACAAGAGTTTTTAATGAGATATACTTACTGTACTGTAGTACAAAATATGACTACAGTAGTATTATGTATAAAATGTATTTTTAAGGTAATATTTCTGGGTGTGTGTAACGGAATACCGTAATTAAATTTACATTATTTCTTATGGGAAAATTCTTTTTGGTTTTTGAATTTTGTTTGACGAACCATCTCTGGTAACGTATTAAATTCGTAAACAAAGGTACCACTGTATGACAGTGTGTGTGCTGGCAAGACGGGACAGCACGAGCGTAGGTCTCGTCTCTACACTTGGGTAATTACATATATACATACATATACATACTGTACTCTATACAATACCATTTTGAGTTTTGTAATTAATATTGTAATTACAATACTTTTAAGAAAATGGTTAAATATCTTTTCACTACTGGTGAGTTGAGGCTGATCCTAAATTAGTTTTTGTACTGCAGGAATTAGGTGAATTAGGGGGAATGACGGGCCCTGGACAACCAAAGCCTCTTGCCCATCCACCAGGAATGCCGGGTAGAGGAGATGATGACGATGAAGAGGAGGAGGAGGATGATGACGAGGATGATGATGGTCAGGCTCCAGCTCCTGAAGGGTAATGCTTAATTATGCATCATTTTCACCTGTGTGGGTAGTTGTTGTTGTTGTCGTTCCAGAGAAACCAGAGAAAGGCAGCAGTCAATAAAAAGGACAACTAATTTCTTATGTACACATAGTTGTAAAGTTTGGAATAAACATCTCGAGTTTCTACATCTTGAGGTTGTCTTGAGATGATTTCGGGGCTTTTTAGTGTCCCCACGGCCCGGTCCTCGACCAGGCCTCCACCCCCAGGAAGCAGCCCGTGACAGCTGACTAACACCCAGGTACCTATTTTACTGCTAGGTAACAGGGGCATAGGGTGAAAGAAACTGCCCATTGTTCTCGCCGGTGCCTGGGATCGAACCCAGGACCACTGGATCACAAGTCCAGCGTGTTGTCCGCTCGGCCGACCGGCTCCTCAACATAGAGTAACCCACAAAAGAAATAGTTATAATAATAATAATAATAATTTGTATTAATAAGCTATATGTACATAAGAACATATTACATAGATGATGAGTGACAATAACATGGCTAAAGATATGATACCCAAACCACACACCAGAAGATGAAGAAACGACGACGTTTTGGTCCTTCCTGGATCATTATCAAGTCTTATGTGGACGATGATGATACATGATTTGATAATGGTCCAGGACGGACCGAAATGTCGTCTTTTCTTCATCTTCTGGTATGTGGTCTGGTCATCATATTAGAGGTATATTTGAGGACACAGGGATTGCATATTAAATAAAACCACTAATATGCAATGCATTTTCGGTATATTCTTGACTGATGTGTAGTGTACCCCTGTATAACAGTTAATTTATTAATGCTATAGTTAAAATATTTCATGACTGTTCATGTATGCTGTTCTAAAACATTCAATACAGTGCAGCCTCACTCTATTGTTGATCCACCTGATCATAGTATAAACAAAGTAAGTACAGTACATTTCTTAAAAACTCGTAATGAAACTGAAATACTCCATAATATTTTACAAAGTATATTTTAAAATACTAGTGCCTGTATTTAAAAAAATAGACAGAACTGCTGAAAGTGAATATTATTGCATCCCCATATGTTATAAACCCTTAAATAGCAGTTATTGTCATATGATACCTTTAGTATACCTGTGGAGGGTTTTGGGAGTTGTTCTTCTCCCGAGCCCAGCCTGAGGCCTGGCTCAACTTGTGATAACTTAGTCCAACAGGCTGTTGCTTGGAGTGGCCTGCAGGCCCACATATCCAATACAGTACAACCTGGTTGGTTCGGGTCTTCTTTTAAGACCTTGTCTAAAGTGCATCTTGAATACATCCACCTTTGTTCTGGCAATATTTCTAATGCTTGCTGGGAGGGTGTTGAACACCTGTGGACCTCTGATGTTCAGACAGTGTTCTCTGATTGTGCATATGGCACTAATACTCCTCACTGGTTCTATTCTGCATTTCCCTCCTACCTTTCACTCCAGTATGTTGTTATTCTACTGTGCAAATTTGAGACCTGGCCCTCCAGTATCTTCCATGTATATATTATTTGATACCTCTCTCATCTCCTTTCCAGAGAGTACATTTTGAGAGCTTTGAGATGGTCCCAATAATTCAGTGTCATATAGTTTCTATGCATGCTGTATATGTTCTCCGTATATGTATTTCCTCAAATTTAGAGATCTCTCCTGCCCTGAAAGGCGAAGTGAGTACCGAGCAATACTCAAGACTTCCCTTCCAAAAGTGCCCTGTAAGTACTGCCCTTGGGGCTTGGGTTTATCTTCCACAAGTCACCTTGGGGTCTACCTCTGTTGGTATTTTGCTGCTTGGTGATTGACCACCAGCACCAGTGATTTAAGTAGTTAGCATTGCTGTGGAGTCCCCTGGATTTGAACATTCTCATAATCCATCCTTTCGTTTTCCTGGCCGCTGCTATATTTGCTCGATAATGTTCACTAAATGTCAGGGTGATTCATGGGGTATTAAGGTTATTGTCATATGTTGATATAAGCTATTTTTGTGTACTAATTATAATAATTTGTATAATTCAGTCAGGGGACAGGAAGCCAGAGTATATTAATATACATTAAACTTTTATTGAGGCCACCTCCTCGCCCTCCCGAGGTCGAATTACTGACCTACCCAGGATGCAACCCCACAACAAGCTAACTAGTTCCTGAGTACCTACTTACTACTAGATGAACAGATGCATTAGGTGAAAAGAAATGTGCCCAACCATTTCTGTCCCGCCTGCGATTTGAACCCAGAATTCTCGATTGTGCGCCAAGAACAATCCTGACTGTACTATCGGGAACATGCCCAAAATGCTTTGCATATTAGTGGGTTTTCTGGGGAGAGCCCCTTTGGCTCCCCGGAGCTATCCAGGCTGATATGTATATTATTAGACTTTGGCATCAGTCAGTGTGAATGGAGTTCTAGGCCTACTGGGGACCATGAGCCAGAACCTGGCCCCACTTCAGAGAGGCACAAGGAGCAATGGCCTATAGAAATGCATATGTGTTTGGAGCATTTTATGTCTGTGATGGACTGGGCCGGGCACCCAGAAAGGTAAGCGCCTCAAACAAACCCCTATTCTGGTTAAAACTACAGTGGTACCTCAGTTTAAGAGTTTAATTCGTTCCTGGAGACAGCTCTTATTCCGAAAAACTCGTATTCTGAAGCTAATTTCCCCATAAGAAATAATGGGAAATGAATTAATCCGTTCCTGACTACCCCAAAACCCCATATCAAACTAAATTTTTATACCTAATTCATCTAAATAAACCTACAAAACTATGTTCAAGTTATTACTTACCTTGCTCTTGAATGCTGTAGGCGTATATGGAAGATGGTGAGGAGGGGGGAGGAGGAGAGGAGTTACTGTTTGGAAGGGGAGTCCCTTTCCATTATCACATCAGGCAGTGAGGACTTCACTGGTATGCACACACTGGCACATTTTGCCTGCATACCACTAGGACTTGCTTGTCTTACTAAGAATTTCTCTAAAGACACTTGTTTTTCCCTACATTTTAACACTTGTCTGTAGTAAGACATCACATTATCATTTAAAAGGTCAATGCAACGGCCTGCTACAGCTTTATCTGGGTGAGTTTTTTCAACAAAACTTTGCAGTTCTTCCCATACTTCACACATTTTCTTAATCAAGAGGGACATCCTCTACTGCCTCTACTCACAGCTATTTTCTTAGGTTGAACCTTATCATTGGCTTTCTTGAGACCCACGGTGAGATATATAATAACAAACTGTATAGTCAAATGACCAAAAATCCAACAAAACACTGAAAATCCAGGTGAAGAATTGATGTGGGATAGTCACTGGGCGCGAGACAATGGTAAACTGAGGGCGGAGTGGCGGAGGGGCGACGATCGCCGATCGACCACGCGCTAGGTCGGCCTGTACGCGTATCAACAAACTCGCGTCCCGAGGTAACCCTCGCATTCCGAGACATAATTTTCGAGGAAATCCTGCTCGTCTTCCGAAAAACTCGCATACAGGGACACTCGCATTCCGAGGTACCACTGTACTACCGAAAGCTAACGAATGGATAGAACTCCCCAGTTGAAAAATGAGCAAACGAGCATGATGTCACACTTGCCATGCCACTTGTCTGCACAATTCCCCCCTCCCCGGGAGGGGGAAGGGGGAGCCCCAGATCCACCTCGCCGCCTATCCACCTGTCAGTTCTCAGCTGATGTGTTTGCAGCTAGGTCGTGTGGCTCCTAATTCTCTGTGTTGTGCTGTTCCTTGTGTCCAGCACCCACCTACTCTTACGGTGGCGTGCAAATTGGTAGTATTATTCACAGGTATTCGGGCTGCATGTGCTTAGGGTTCCCTTCCAAAAGTGCCCTGTAAATACTGCCCTTGGGGCTTGGGTTTATCTTCCACAAGTCACCTTGGGGTCTACCTTTGTTGGTCTTTTGCTGCTTGGTGATTGACCACCATGGAAGTGTTGGGGGTATCCTCCTTCCTTGTTTACCTTGGGGTAAGTGGTAGTTTTGCACTGGTGGGGCACGGGGTACTGTGCAGCTAGTTTTCACCTATTACAGCGGCCGGCTCTGTTCCTCCTGGGTACGTTGTCCTCTTGTGGAGTTTTTCATTTTTGTTTCTGCCTAATGGGGGGTCTGCTCTTGTTCCCCTACCCCCAGTTATATTAGGGTCTTGGCCTCCCGTGTTTGGGGGTACCCCTGCTTGGCCGCAGTGAGTGGACACGTCCTGGGGGTTAAGTTTTAGAAGTTTTTGTGGTAAATTTGGGTGCTGGTTAGCAGTACCCCACCTGGACTTACCCTTAGAGATAACAGTCTAAGGGCCCTGGAAAACCCCCACAGGGCTGCAAGGGGTCCAATGGATGCGACCCCCCTGGGTGCCGTCTCGCCTTGTGTGAGTTTGAGGGTTGCTCTGTCCCCTTGTCTCAGGGTAACGCTCATTGTTTTTGCTTCCATCATGCTGCTTGTTGGGTTGGTGACTCTGTCAATCCAGAGTCCTGCGAGCATTGTTGCTTGTTTGTGACTCAATTCACCCGATCCACTGATGACATTATCAGGGTGCAGGCGGCTCAGGCGTTGCATGCTAGGTATAGGTTGCTGCAATGTGCTAGGTTGGTTGCTACCCTGGATACCCCGAGGCTGCCCCGCTTTGCTTATAGGGACCCGGACTTGGGGATGTTGGTTGCTTCGACCTTGTTCGACCCCCTCGTTCTTCCCATGCTGTTGTTCATTCTGGTCGTCCCCCCCCCCCCCCACCTTGCTTCTGGCTCTGAACACTGAGGGCTTTAGGGTCTGGGCGGGGTCTAGAGGATTCTGAGACTGGCAGTTTCTGGGGTTGCTCCTTCCAGGGTGGCGATGGAGGCATTCGAGTCGGTTCCTCCAGCCGTGGTGGAGGAACGGGGTCTGACCAGTGGGGCCCCCCTTCCTTCCAGCTTTTTCTTGTGAGGCCGGGGCTTTGGAGGATGACTCGTGCCCGGGGGCTAATGAGGAGGTTCCCGGGGTTGGAGAGGGGTTGACTTGGGGGCCTTGGGCCCACTGGACCCCACCTGGGTTCTCCAACCCTCTGAGTGGGGTTTTGTTACAAAGAGTAGGGTTTTCATTCCCCCCCCCCCCCATCCCTTCTGCATACGAGTTGGATTTGGGTTCAACCCCTCCCCGTGTTCGGTTCCGTATCCCTTTGGGTCCTTCGGTTCCATCCTTCCAGAGGTTTTTGGCTTCCCGCGTCTCGCCTACTTAGGTGCGGGCGGCTATTGCAGCTTACTTCCTGCGCAACCGAAAATTTGCCTCTAATGGACCCGTTGTCCTTCAGGTTTGGGTCTTCATCTCCATACTGGGTTCTGGAGTGGTCCTGGCTTGCGGAGTGCCCGTTGTTGTCGTTGGATGCTTGGAGGTACTGGTACGTTGTCGTACCCACACGCTTGAGTGGCGCAAGGCGTTGACTGTGGTCTAGGTTTACCTGAGGGGTGACTTCGAGCACCTCAATGAATGTTTGTTCACCCCTGCCCTTCTGCGGGATGTTGGCGTGGTTCAGCTTCACGTGCAGGTTCCCTCCCTGTTGGCTGCTTTTGTGGCTGAAGACTTGTGTGCTTGTGGCTTGCTGGCTTTGGTCTTGCATTTCTTTTCCCTCCTGGAGCTGTCTTCGGATTGGCTTGTGGAGGATGTAGAGGTGCTTGGGGCAGTTCCTAGATATGGTGCCTTGGTCTTGGCAGCTCGTGCGTCGTATGCACAGTTGAAGCGTCTTCTGCGCCGATCCTGCACGATATGGTGTCGTGGTTTTTCGGTGCGCGTCTCGCGTCGTGTCGGCAGGCTGTGCTCGCTTCCTGTTTGGAATCTGTTTGGGCCCCTGACTCTTAGGGTTTCTTTGCCTTTTTGTCCTTTGCTGTTTGCAGAGCATGAGGTTGGGCAGTTTTGCAGGCGGCCTCAGTTAGTTGTCGTTCGATGTCGGATTTGTTGGTCCTTCGGGGGGGTCCTTTATTCTGGGGGCTTTCTCCCGGAAGGGTCGTGCCAGGGCTCAGGGTTCCACATGTCGTGGTAGGCCACAGGTGCCATTTTTGGAGTCGGTGCCGCCTTCAGAACCGCCTAAGTCTGGTCGGCGTGGTGATCGCTCTGTGCGCAGGTCTGATTCTCATAAGGGGCGTTGGCCCTTTTGCGGTTCGGCCCATTGACTGGGCGATGAGGGAGAGGCTTGCTCTGTTCGCTCATGCCTGGTCTCATGATTTGTGGGCTTTTCGGGTCATTTCTGACGGCCTGCAGTGGCGTTGGGTGGCCTCTCCTCCTTCGGGGGGTTCAGGGATGACGGGGCAGGCCTCTGCTCCTGCACTCTGTCGGGTCATCTCAGAGTGGGTGCGCGTGGGCGTGGTCAAAATGATATCTCTTGGGTGGGTTTCCTGTCTGATCCCAGTCCTGAAATGGGACTGTGCGGACCTGCGGTTCATTGTGGACTTGTTCCGTCTGAACCCCTGGGTTTCTTGCACCTTCTTTCGGATGATCACTCTGTCCCAGGTCCGGCTTCTGTTTGGATGGTGTCCCTGGACCTCATGGACGGGTATTGGCATCTCATGATTCATCTGGGGGTTCAGGGACTGGCTCGGTTTTGTTGTGGGGCATCTCGATTACCGTTTTCATTGCCTCCCATTCAGGTTGAACCTGGCTCCTCGCTTGTTCACATGCCTCGCCCGGTTCATGGTGGCCCTTCTGCATCTTTTAGGTGTTCAGGTGTTGGCCTACCTCGACGACTGGCTGGTCTGGGCTCCCAGTCGGTCCTGTCTGCTCGCCAGGGATTTGGTTCTTTCCCAGCTAGCCAGGTTTGGGTTCCTGGTGAACTAGTGGAAGTTTCATCTGGTCCCCTCCCAGGTTTAGACTTGGCTGGGTCTTGTGTGGGACTCTCGGGCCGCTTCCTTGTCTCTCCTTCACCTGCGGTCTTGCATGTGCTTGTTTCGGGGAGGCTCCCAGGTCACGCGGCGGTTACTCGAGGGTCTACGCGGGAGCCTGAACCTTCCAATGTTGGTCTACTCTCCGGGTCGGTTTTGGCTTAGTCGGCTGTTCTGGTTCCTTCAGGGGCATCCCTTCTGCCCCTCTCGCGATCGCTGGGTATGTCCCCCAGGGGCCTTGCGTCATCTGCTGCATCGCCGGCTTCCTCTTCGGGTTTTTCGAGATTCGGTGCTTTGGTGCCTACCCGAGCCCTCATTCGGTGTTCACAGACATGTCTCTCGGCTGGGGTTTTGTGACTAGTGCTCACCAGGCCGGCCAGGGGCAGTGGGGTCCGTTCTTCCGTCATGCCCTCGGCACGGTGTGGTTTTCGCTTCGGAGGGTTCGGGTCGCCCGTGGATCGATGATCCGGCTCCATTCAGACTGTTCCCTGGTAGTTCATTGTTTGCACCGAGGGGGTTCGAAACGGTCCTTGGCTCTTTGGGGCCGGTCGCTTCGGGTGACTCGTTTGCTGAGTTCTCGGGTTTGACTTTCCTGGCCGTTCACATCCCGTTGGGAGGGGGGGGGGGGTGTCCAATGTCTTGGCGGACAGCCTGTCCCGGTTCATTCCCCTGTCCACAGAATGGATGGTCAATGCTGACTCATTCACTTGGCTCTGCCAGATGTTTGGGTGCCCGGAGATGGGCCTTTTCGCCTCGGCATGGTCGAGGTGAGGTATATGTTGCGCCCTACCCCGACTGCAAGGCCATCTGGATTAAGGCCTTCTGGCAGGATTGGTTGAGGTGGGGGTTCCTGTACCTCTTCCCTCAGGTTCTGCTATTGCTCCTGGTCCTAGCTCACATGGAGACTTACCAGGGGAGAGGTGTCCTCTTGGTCCCATGGTTGCCGGCCCAGCCTTGGTTTCAGGTGCTGCTTGCTCGGTGTCCAAACCTGGAGGTTTTCCTGCGGCTCCACCTCTTTCAGCAGATCAGTTCGGTCCATTACAGAACTGGTTCGATCTTCTCCTCGAGTCTTTGAGTCTGGTCTTTTCACTCGTGTCTATCACCATCTGTATGGTGATCAGGGGGGCTTCTTGATGGTGTCCCACCTGCGGGCTTTGTCTCGGTGGCGGCATGCAGTTTACTGGCAGTCCTTCCTTTCTTTTTGTCTCTTCATAGGAGTACTTCGCTTTTTGTTGAGGTGGTCTTGTCCTTTCTCTAGTGGCTGTTTCAGGACCGTCTTCATATGCCGCATTCTGTCACCTCGTATTGTGCGGCGCTGGTGGAGCTGCTACGGCATGCTTTTGGTTTTGATGTTCCTTCTGCACCATTTCACAAGCTGTCTAGGGTGTTTCACCTCCAGCCTGCTCATGTGCTGCCTGAGTCGTCTTGGTCTTTGGACATGATGCTTTCTTCTCTCTTCCCTTTGGTTGTAGCCCCTTCTGTTCTGGATTGTTTCTCAAGAGGTTTCTGCTCCTTTGGGTTTTGGTGTTAGGTTTGTTAGTTGCAGCCGTTCTTCTTTTTCTGGCGAGGTTGGGTCGGCTGTTTTTCTGGAGGGGTTCGTGCTTGGTTGGTTGTTGCTTGGTTGGTTTTGGCCAGGGATGCATCTTCTTGTGTCCAGTTGTGGTGCTCAGCCATTGTCTGCATGCCGTGGCCTCTGTGGCCTTGGACGTGCTTTGAGTTGCCTGGGGTTCTCTTCGTCCCTGTTCTGGGGTTCGGGTTTCCCAAGTCGTCCGTGTGGGTCCTTTCGGTGTTGCATGTTTTCTTGCTTTTGGGTTTTTGGTGCGTGGTTTCTGCCTCCCGGGTTTGACTCTCTTTTGTCCTTGGCTTTGGTTAGATAGCTCCGGGGGGCTGAAGGGGCTCCCCTCCCCCCAGAAAACCAGCGTTGAATATAATAAATCTCCATTTTCCTGGTGAAACCCGGAGGCTCCCAGGCAACCCCCCTTCCTTCCGCCAGTCGTCATTTTTTCGCGTGTTTTGACATCCAGCCTTGAACTGGAGTGTGGATAGCCGACAGGGTGTGTCTGGGGCTCCACATTTTCCCTCCCGGGAGGGAGGAGCTACACAGACATGCGGCGCGGCAAGTGCGATGTCATGCTTGTTAGCTCGATTTTAAATTGGGAGTTCTGTTTACTTGTTAGTTTTCAGTACTGTAGTAGTTTTAACCAAATTAGGGATTTGTTTTGGGGCGCCTACCTTTCTGGGTGCCCAGCCTGGTGGATGGCAAATATAGAATGCTCCACACACATTTGCATTTCTATAGGCCATTGCTCCTTGTGCCTCTCTGAGGGGGGGCCAGGTTCTGGCTCGTGGTCCCCGGTAGGCCCAGAACTTCATTAACACTGACTGATACCAAAGTCTATAATATACATATCAGCCTGGATACCTCCAGTGAGCCTCCGGGTCTCACCCAGAAAATGGGGTTTCATTACATTCAACGTTTTTTTTTTTTATAGGCAAGAATGACCATATATCAATAGATGCTCTCTCAGGGTTAATATTTACCTAAAGGATTTTAGGTTCTTTTACCTAATACAAAACTGTACATATTAGTGAAGTAACATGGTAATTTTCTAATTGTGAAGAGTTTAAACAGATGATATACTATTTGTTATTATATTTAGACATGACAGTTTTTAGTAACAGTACAGAGTTAGTAATTAATTGTTCACAAAAACAGCAAAACAAGTTAACAGATGAGAAGCAGTGAATAAGGTTGGTTACAGAGAGTTAATTACTGGTAGTTCTTAAATTTCTCTTTTACACTACTATACTTGAGAGAATAACAGCCTTTAGGGCCATTTGGAAGATCATTCCACAATTCCCGAGCACTTCTGCTTTGGCTAAGTTGCACTCTTGGAATATTAAAAAGATATTTGTTTCTTGTGTGGTACCCTCTAGGGTAGGGTGAGGAATAGCATTGCAATTTAAGAGTTTGAATGATACAGAGTACACTTGAGAGGATGTGCCATGATTTAATATAATAAGGAACTATACTTCATGGTTGTAGTTGCTCCTTCCTCTTCAATCATAAAAATCAGAGATATTCTTAAAATCACGAGAACTGTGCTCGTAATTTGTTTTCCTAGGTTGAGCAACTTTAAAGATGCCTAGCCACAACAATTTATCAGTGTCTATTTTTACAGGGCCTATGATCCAGCAGATTATGAACACCTCAGTGTCAGCCCAGACATTTCCGAATTATTTTCCTATATCACACGCTACACGCCTCAGGGTATTGAACTGGAGCACCGCCTCAGGCCCTACATTCCTGATTACATCCCTGCTGTGGGTGACATTGATGCCTTCATTAAGGTAGGATTATTTAGCTCTATATATGGGTTTCGTTTAGATTTTTGTGAGGCTTTTGAGTCACTTCATCTAGGTAACTTTATAAATGTATAAAATTTACAGTTTGAAAATAGTTACATATATACATGTTAAGAAGCCATGTTTAATATAAGATGACTTTGATGTTTGGGAATATTAAACTCAGGTTGAATACACGGATACAGGTAATCAAGCACTCGCTTAATAAAGTATTACCATTATGGGATGAGGCTAACAATTATAACAGTATAGCTAGCAAGTAATATCCAAGAAATTAATAGTTAACGGGTGCAATTGAACATTAATAATTGTACTATACTGGGCAGATACTGATGATATAGTAAGATGAGAAGGTGGGTACTGTACAGTACTCATAGCAGTACAGTACATGAAACAAGTGGGGGGGGGGGTTCATTTGTGCAGTTTCCTATGTATAATTACCTAAATGTAGTTACAGGATGAGAGCTACTCTTGTAGTGTTCCATCTTCCCAGCACTTTTTATTATGACACTTTCAAACTATTGATGGTTTTGGCCCTCCACTGCTTTCTCACTTATCTTCTTCCTATTGTCTATGACTCTTTTTGCAAAAGTGAACTTTCTAATGTTTTTTAATGTTTCCCTATCTTAATTCTATCCTCTTGTTATTGAAAATTCAGGTTTCAAGGATTCAACTATCAATTTTATCAATTCCCTTAAATAGTGATCATATTGCCTCCTTTTCTTGTCTTCTAGCTTTGTTATATTTAACACCTCTAGTCTTTCCTTGTACTCTTGTCTTTCAGTTCTAAAAGTCATTTTGTTACTGGTCATTGCAACATTTTCAGTTTGTTGATGTACTTTTGTATTTATCCAAGTGTAATTACAGGATGAGAGCTATGCTTGTGGTGTCCTGTCTTCCCAGTACAGTACTCTTATCATATGGCACTTTGAAACTACTGTACTAATAATTTTCACATTTCTTATGTCTTCGGCAGCATTCTTTAGTTAGCTTGTTCTTGAAGTTCCAGGTCTCGGGAATTCTTCCTATCAATTTTGGTAGATTCTTGTTATATTTTTTTATATATTGATTAGATCACCTCTTTTTCTTCTACTTTCTAGTTTTGGCATTCAGTGCCTCTAACCTCTCCTTATAGCTCTTGTCTTTCAGTTCCAGAAGCCATTTAGTTGCATATCTTTGCACCTTTTCCAGTTTGTTGATGTGCTTGTTGAGATATAGACAACCATACAACCACTGCACTGCATATTGCAACTTTGGTCTCACAAAGGTTGTGAACAATTTCTTTAGTATTTCCCCATCCATGTGTAACATATATTTTATGTGTACATATTTGGTTGAAGAGTTTAGTGTTTTTTTTATATTTATTTAGTATAGTCTTGGTTAAAACAGTAGTCGGTTTGATGGCAATGTAGTGAAGTGTTGTGGTATGAGACGAAGCCTGGAGCAGGCCAGAGAGCTGAGTGAGGCCAGGGGTGGAGGAGAACCAGGAGGTGGTGGAGGAGTGGAGGGGTGGAGGGTGGAGGCCAGGGTGGAGGAGAGGCCAGGAGAACTTGGATGTAGGGTGAGAGCGTAGAGCATGGTGTTCTGAATGCGGGCGGAGTCGAAAAGCTCGAGTGCAGGACGAGAGTATGGACGCCCAGTGTGGCCGGAGTCTGGCTGGCTGCTCTGTGTCAAGGTTGAAGCATCTTGTAAGAGTAGGAACTTCACACGTCAAGTGTTACATTGTTGTTGGTGAATGTTGAAGATGTGTGGTATCTCTCAAGCATCTGTACTGAATCACACTTGGAGTTTAGACTGACTGGCTGATGATTGATTGATGAAGATTAAGCCACCCAAGAGGTGGCACGAGCATGAATAGCCCGTAAGTGGTAGGGCTAACTGATGTGCTGTCGAAACTTGTATTACAAGCCTCCACTTTACCCGACCATCTTCTAGCAGGTTAGAAAGAAGTATAACTGTAATTAGTTGTACATTTGGGAATTGTAATTAGTGGACCAAGAATCAGTGTAGGACTTCTAGGAATGTGATAACCGAAGAGATAGGTTACGTAGAATTAACAGACCCATCTTATTATCTGCACACAAGTTAATGAGAATATGGAGCAAGTATACTGTATTACGTACTTACATAATATCTTCCTACACATGTATGCAGGATACAGACATTGAAAGGTACTGAATGTCAAATATCTCTTCCTCTTTCCTGATGAATATCGAATCCAGCACTGAAGGAACATTCCCTTCACTCATGCTCGTACTTAGTTTAACGTGTTGATACATGAATGTCTCCAGGATGAGGGTTACAAATTTACAGATCCAAAAGTCCTCAGTTCTAGCTTCATAGACCTCCCAGTCTATGGATTTAAAGTTGAAGTCACTAAGTACCAGCAGTAATGATCTGACCTCATCCATTCTTTCTATAATCTCTCTCTCTCAAGATTGTTATGAGGCTCCTCTCATTTCCTGTCTAGCCCCTCCTTTGTCCATGTGTTGCATGCCGGTGGTCTGTAGGCAATTATGATTATCAGTTTATCATCCTGATTA
Organism: Procambarus virginalis; assembly: GCA_020271785.1. Classification (NCBI taxonomy): domain Eukaryota; kingdom Metazoa; phylum Arthropoda; class Malacostraca; order Decapoda; family Cambaridae; genus Procambarus; species Procambarus virginalis. Next base: position 6,395,865 of record WNGS01145354.1, read on the forward strand.
CAGATCTCTAGTGCTGTTATGTCAACTTCTCGTGGATCAGCAATCATTGTTTCATTTACCTTTAGTGTTCTTTCACCAGCACGGCAACACTTCTACCTTTCCTAATTTTTCTGTTTCGTCTCCAAATTGAGTAGTCCCTTGGGAATACGACTTCATTTAAATACTGTATCAGCATTGAATTTCGTCTCTGTTAGTGCAACAATGTCTGTTGTCTTCAGCTGTATTATATTGTTTAGCTCCAATATTTTTTTATCTCACTCCATCTATATTAGCATATAAAATCTTCAGGAACATGTTCCCTTGTTCTTTACTCACCCTTTCTTTAGCATTTTGTTGGTTTGCCTTTTTTTTGTACCATTTCACAGGCTTGCCTACTCCTATCACCTTGTAGAAAATTATTTATTTCTTCTTCCTTCCTGCTCTCATTTAGACATTTTGCTTCAGCAAGATTCAGTTTCAGCTTCTCTCTGTCTTCCTTTGAAAGATCATGTCTCAATGACCATAATTTCCCTTCCTCATAACTTTGTAATATCCTACGATTTCTGAGTACAGTACTTCCATTATCTCCATTTAGGGTAATCAAGCGTTGATCTTTCTTTTTTTTGTGCCTGTTAATTCTCCTGTAGTCACAGACATTATCTTTGGTTGTAAGACCTTCCACTAGCCCAACAACTCTACTATTTTTGCTTCTTCTGTGGCTCTTTCTGACCTAATGTAATCTTTTCTTTGAAACCAAAATTATTAGGGACTTCAATCAACTGTGTTTTGCACGAGATTTGAGTTTGACGCCAGTTCCATTCTGGCTTCCAGTCTAATGTCCAAGTTTTTCTGATTGGTGCAGTTTCTGGCTTCCTTTACAGCTTCTTCTATTATTTCCTTCTCCCAGACCACTTGTGTATAGATAAGTTTCATATCCTTCTATCATTGTACTATTCTCACAAGCATGGGAATGCTGTGTGAAGCCTGCTGTGAGGTGGCATCAGCTCTACAGAGCCAATGCCCTATCCCTAACACGACCATATTTGCAGGCACTCAAAATTACTATAGCGTCCATGATTTCCCACAAGTTCTTTCAGGGAGACACTATTGACATGAACAGAGAATTGACAAACCACTATATCATAGAATAATCCATGATTATCCTATTTGAAGAGACTTCAGGGTGGCATGATGGTACGGTAGCAGGTGATATGTTCACGGTATGTTCTCCTTATATAGGCTCGTGAGCACTAGGAGCTTAAGTAGTATTTCATCCAGGAATTTACCACTCACTACCTGGAACTCTATACAACACCCAAGGACGTCTGTTGCAGTGGAAAAGGTTAAGGGAGTAAAACTTACTGACCAGGTGATGAAAGTGTTCATAAAGGGGCCCCCCTACTTTATGAACACCATTACCTGTATAAGGACTCATCCTTTTTTTTCTCAGCAGCTTTTAGTAATTCAGATCTTAAACACATGCCATGTTTATATGAATTTTTTTATATTTTTGTCCAACTTCAGTTGAATACTAATACCTGTATCATAATTCAATCAAACAGATCCCACCGCCAGATGGAAATTCAAGCCTTGTTGGTCTTGAAGTTTTAGATGAGCCTAGTGCACGTCAGAGTGATGCTACTGTTTTAGATCTTCAGCTTCGTGCTTTGGCAAAACACACAACTGCCAAGACCACGGTAAGATCTTGGCAACAAAACAGTTTTTTGTTTTCCTGCAAATTTTATTAATTTCCATCTTGTAGTAATGCTATCCTAGTTTTTTAGTATTTTAAAATATCCTTGTATTTTATATTTATTAACTCTATTTATAATTGAATTGCTGAATATTGAATATTACATGAGCAATTTGCTGGAAGGGAGATCCATCCCTGTGTACCTGGAGCAAAGACTAGAATGTGGCTTCCACTGTGAGGTGAAGGAGCTTGGAGAGCAGAGATCAACCACAATCTGAGAACAGCCCATCAGAAAGTCTATGCACAACAAAACAAATTATAAGATATTCATATCTGAAATCCCAATTTGAACTTAGACATTAGGCTTTGAATAATATGATGCTTTGCAGAAACAGTTTGTCAAACTACAATCAACACAACATGGGTTTGTTAAAAACAGATGCTCCCTTACAAATTGCTCACATGTTTGGAAACAGTAACCAGCAACTCAAACAAAGGCCTTCTGGTGGATGCATGGATTTTGCTCAAGCCTTTGTTAAGGTACCACATGAAAGACTGGCAAGGAAATTACAGACACATGGAATAAATGGTAAAATATTAGAATGGATAAAACAATGATTGAAGGAAAGAAAACAAAGGGCTGTGCTAAATGGGAATGAATCTGGATAAATGTGGTTAGTGAGGTACCACGGGTCCATTTTGGGCCCTACCCTTTGTCATGTACATCAATGACAGACGAGAATATTACAAACCACGTCATCTGATTTGCAGATGACACAAAGATTTATGGTAAAGTGGGAAATGATATGCTCCACAAATGGTCAGAAGAATGGTAAATGCTTTTTAATATCGACAAATGCAAGACTGCATGTGGGGCATAATAACCCGCGCCACAACTACCAAATTAATAGCATTACATTACAACAGATTGATGAAGAAAAGGACCTTGGAGTCAAAATCCACCACCCACTATTGTATAAATCTCTGGTGCACCCCCATTTGGATTACTGTATTCAAGCATGGAGACCTCATTTTCAGATGGACATATCTGCTCTGGAGAAAGCAGTGTTGCACAACACGAAAGTCATTTCAGAGCCAAGTCATCTCTTGTATCGGGAACGGTTGAGAGGTGCAAACCATCTCTCAACATAGCAAACCAGGCATGACAGGGCGGATCTCATTGAAATATTTAAAATACAGGTACTGAACAAGTTGGAAGATGTTGATCCTTACAATTCCTTCAAAAGGTCAGCTGTAACACAAACAAGGAGCAATGGTTTCAAGCTCAACAAACCTCAATGTAGGATTGAGAACAGGGGATGCTTTTTCGCCCACAGGGTTATAAACCTGTGGAACTGCTTACCCGTCGAAGCCTTAAATAGCAAAACACTGTTAGGATTTCAAATCTACCTGGAAAAGATCTAGGCAAATGGGGCCTTCGACAAGCCACCAGCTTCCTGTCCTTGTCAAGCCCACTAGTGTTAGTGGCCCTCAGGTAAATCAGGAAAATTTTGCCTGTACAGTATAGCGCGTTCATTGGGAGTGACAGTCCCCAAGTGAGCACGTAAAGGAATAGATAACATTTTTGGTTCAAGAGGTTTGTTTGGTGTCAGGAGTTTTTCAAGAGCACGTTGGCAGTCTTCTTACTCTTGTAGTATATTATTAATTACATTTTTGACTGGCATTGGTAGGTGTCACATTCCTATCAATAATGTTCTTCAGGACTCTCCTCCGTTTTGTAGGCCGTGGAGAAAAGATCCCTGTAGAATATTTAATATTAGGGACCTGTAGTGTGCTGCTGTCTGCTTCATCTGAGGTTGCACTGTGGCCCACCTTTCTTTTAATGATCTCTTCGATATATCCTCGTTTAACAAATCACAGTAGTTATTATTAGTTTTTATTTATTACCTGATAATATTTAAAAGGGCAATAATTACAATTTTCTTACAGTCGGTGAAAACAGTTGAAAATGCAGAAAAGAATGCAAAGGTTGTGGAGAAGTGGGTGAGGGATATTAGTGAACTGCACAGAACCAAACCACCTCCAACTGTCCACTACAGCAAGTAAGTTACATAATCATTTTACTCATCTTTTATTATAGCAAATATTGAATTTATGAAAGCTTTGAACAATTGAAGAATTATGCTTGGCAAAATAATTACCTAAATGTAATTAGCTAAGTGTAGTTACAAGATAACTGCTACACTCATGGTGTCTGATCTCCCCTGAACTTATGTTATGTTTATATATTTTGTATTTATTTATTTATATACAAGAAGGTACATTGGGTTAAGTACATATATATTGGGATTTGAGTGTAACAACCTTGCAAAGTTATTTAAGCACAGCTTTTTGGGCACGTCCTTAAGCTAAAGAATAAAGGCAACAGAATTTGAGTTGAACATAATTACTACATTATAATTTGATAGAATAGATTATACAGTATTGATGAAAGTTGAAGGTGTTGCGTACTACATTGGGTGAGTGGGGTAGCAAGGTGGGGAAATTATTAGGATGAAATTGGTACTTTTGGTTTTACCTTTTAATAAGGCATAGGTTTGTCAGTTTTGTATTTCATTTGGGAGGGAGTTCCATAGACTGGGTCCTTTTATGTGCATGGAGTGTTTGCACAGATCTAGTCTCACTTGGAATAACAAAGATAGATTTATTTCTGGTGTGGTGCTCATGGGTTCTATTTCATCTATCAAGGAAAAGTTTCAGAACAGGATTAGCATTTAGGAACAAAGTTTTGTACATGTAAATAGCACAAGAGAATGTGTGGAGTGTGTGTATGTTCAGCATGCTTAGGGATTTAATAATAACCCATCCTTCCATTTAGATAGAATTTTTTGTAACTATTATGGACCATCGTATACACATAGATGTAATTGACAATTAGAAAGTAGGATTTCGTAGTATTCATTTTATAGAGTCCAAAAAAATAAAGTTAAATCCAAACTTATATCTTCCTAGGCATAGTATAGAAAATATATGTATGTACAGTACTATATTAGGCCTCACATAGCATATATTAGGCCTAGGATGGTTAAGTTAGGTTAAGTTTTATTCGAAACATCAATATAAAAAGTTTTCTAGTTTGTCCAAATTCAATAGTATGGATTTCTACTTTCTAATTGCCTTTAATGTTAATATGTACGATGGCCTTCATCCTTACTATAATTACTACTTAAACAGTGTGTTGTCTGAAGACATGAGTCTGTTATAGTTGTGATAATGAGAATAATGAGAGGAGAGAAGAGTGGGCAACATAATATTTTAGAGTATATCAACTATTTTTTTTTTTGGGGTGGGGGGGACTTATATCAAGCAACTGATATATCTACTTACATGTGTAGATTATATCAAGCAGACTGATAATGGCATCATTGGTACTCTTTTGGGAATGAAAGCCAACCTGGCAGGGACTTGATATGTTGAATTTTACAAGGTAGGAGTAAAGCCGTTTGTAAATAATTTGTTGCAAATATTTTTGATAGAATTGGTAAATTTAATATTGATTGGTCTGTAATTGTTTGTCAGCTGTATGCTTCCTTTATGAACTGGAGTTACTCTTACTTTTCTAAGTCTCTCTAAGGTCTTTAACAGTCTCCGTGTGTGTAGTGGTAAGACACTCGCCTGGCGTTCCGCGAGCGCTATGTCATGGTTCGTATCCTGGCCGGGGAGGATTTACTGGGCGCAATTCCTTAACTGTAGCCTCTGTTAACGCAACAGTAAAATGTGTACTTGGATGAAAAAACGATTCTTCGCGGCGGGGATCGTATTCCAGGGACCTGCCAAACGCTAGCGTACTAGGGCTGTAAAAAGATATCAGGAAAAGTATGAATCTCTAGAGATTTGTTAATATTAGAGCTGGGGTGGTGCAGGGGCATGAGTGGCACTCTTATATACCATAGTTGGTATTTCACCATTGTTCCCAGATTTGGTTTTGAGTGAATTATTGATACAATGTTGGCTGACTCCCAAAAGGAGTAGAGTGTTAGGATAGCTACCAGTGAGGTGTGTAGTAACATGTGTCTGGGTCTCTGGGATTTTTCTGGCATAGTTAGCACCAATTTATAAAAAGAAGCTGTTAAATTCAGTGGCTGTTTTTAATCTGTTGCAAGTGTGTAACCATGTTGGAGAGTTTTATCTGCTTATGCGATTGTTGTTTAGATCCTAGGAGTTAGAGATTGCTTTCCATGTGCTTTTCGTGTTACCTTTTGCTGCTTTGAATCTACTCTCATAAAAAGAAAGTTTTTGTCAGTTGTATCGCCTCCTATATAAGCTCGTCTTATTATAGTGGTAAGCATTAATGAGTATCTTCTAACTAGTTCTTTTATAGCTAGGCCAGTCCTAATTTTTGTTCATATTTGCATTTCTTGTTAATTGCTTTAAGTATGCTGCTTGTAAGCCAGGGGTTGTTTAATCTTTTGGCAGTTACTTGATGAAGAGAAGACAGTGTGTGTTGTAGAGGTTTAGAGTTTGGTGAGGAAGATGTTGGTTAATGAAATTTGTTCTGTGTATTACAGGTATTGAATCAGATTCCTGTTTATATTGTCAAGTGCATTTATGAGATTGTCTTCTGCTGTTTTGCTGTGTAGTCTAAAAGTTAAGTTCCTGGTATCCAATGGTGTTATGATGAAGGTAGGTAGGATGTGGTCAGTTGTTCTGTCAGTGATTACACCAGATGCAAGGGGTGCTGTTACCTTAGTCCATTGTGGTCCAAGGGTGTANGCTACACCAGCCAGACAAACGTGAAGGTACGAACAGGCTGGGCTACACCAGCCAGACAAACGTCTAGGACGAACAGGCTGAGCTACACCAGCCAGACACCCGTCTGGGGACGAACAGGCTGGGCTACACCAGCCAGACAAACGTCTAGGACGCACAGGCTGGGCTACACCAGCCAGACAAACGTGAAGTTACGAACAGGCTGGGCTACACCGGCGAGACAAACGTGTAGCTACGAACAGGCTGGGCTACACCAGCCAGAAAAACGTCTAGGACGAACAGGCTGAGCTACACCAGCCAGACAAACGTCTGGGACGAACAGGCTGGGCTACACCAGCCAGACAAACGTCTAGGACGCACAGGCTGGGCTACACCAGCCAGACAAACGTCTAGGACGAACAGGCTGGGCTACACCAGCCAGACAAACGTCTAGGACGAACAGGCTGGGCTACACCAGCCAGACAAACGTCTAGGTACGAACAGCTGGGCTACACCAGCCAGCCAAACTTCTAGGGAGGAACAAGCTGGGCTACACCAGCCAGACAAACGTCTAAGGACGAACAGGCTGGGCTACACCAGCCAGACAAACGTAATGGGCCAACAGGCTGGGCTACACCAGCCAGGCAAACGTCTAGGGACGAACAGGCTGGGCTACACCAGCCAACCTTGGCATGGGCCCCCTAGGGTCGGTCTCTAGGGACAAAGACGACTAATAACCCGGCCAGGAGGCGTCACCACCAAGGGTGACGCCAGGACGCTCGCAGGGAGCCTGGCCGGACACGCACGACTAGGAACGCGCCACGAACCCTGGCCCCTAGGGACAAGCCTAGGAGACGCAACAGACCGGGTTCCAGGGAAGACGCCTGGGAGGGGGGGGGGAGTAAACGAAAAGCATCCCTGGGGCGAGTGCTCTATAGAGCGCCAAGCCACGTGGGCGCCGCCTACCGGGCTTGGGCCCCAGGGCGCAGGTCCACAGAAACCAGCCACGTGTCGTCGCCACAGAGGGCGGTGCTAGACCACAGAGGGAGCCTGGCCGTGCACGCACGACCAGGCGCGGGCGAGACATGGCCCCTAGGGCAAGCCTAGGGGCACAGTAAACCGGGCTCCCGATAAACGCCTGGGAGGGCCCACCTGGGACGAATGCTCCACCGAGCGTACATTAGGGCCCGGGCCCCAGGGGCACAGGACCACCGAAACCTGGCCACGAGAGACGCCGCAGACAAGCAGCACACCATTCCCGACCTGGAGGCGCACCTGCAACCCCAGGCAGGCAAACAGGCGGCGGGATGCCCAGGGAACTAGCTAAGGCGGTACGAACGGGCCGCGAGGGACGGCGCAACCACACGCCAGCACTGGGAAAGTCCTGACTAACTTGAACAGGAAACTCTTTTACCTTAAGGTTTGCTGAGTACGACAGGGAGCCCCTGCCGGATCAGGGAAAGTCAGAGCTGGGACCATGGTAGCGGGGATGGGGTCCATTTGCTTGAGATGCAGTATAGAGTACTGGCCCACGTGTCGATGAGGCGCGGCGCTGAGCGTGGAGTCCGCTTCTTGAGTCGCGGACGGTGACGGGAGCGGAGTGAGAGAGAAACCTCCCATTCCGCGCTATTTATGCCACCCAGACTGTCCGCACCGCGCCTTGCGGAACGCGGTGCGCAATTGTCTTCCTTCCCCATCAGAAATTCCACCGCCTTTCGTTCAAAAGGCAGTGGTCCATTTTTGTACTGATCACTTAGTGCAAGACCGCGTGAAACCGTTATTATTTGTCCATCTAGACGGCAATATTGTGGGATATTATTTCCTGCTATGTTGGGCAGTTACCAGAAATTTCATTTTATTTTATAAATATATAACTATTATATTAATAACTACATTACTTCTGTTCATGCATGTAAATCTGATCATTCCTTAATTTAGTTAATTAATTCCCATTATATGGCTCCTTTTAAGTAAGATTTATATTAATTAAAAACTGCCACTCAAAATGTTGTGCAGAAGCGAGATCGGCTCCTGCCGTGAGGAAATTATTCAGTAACTGTTTGGACACTGGAAGGATCACATCTAGGAGTTAAGTGTAAATCTTAGGAGTATAAGTAAATCTAGGAGTATAAGTAAATCTTATATTATATCTTTTATGTTCTGTTGTAATATGTTAGTCTGTGGAGACATAATATTATTTTGATTTACATGTGATTGCCCATCTGTTGATATATATATAATACTGATAATTAACTGAAGTATATTTCTAATACACATTCATTTTTATATGTGAGATTACTTATTCCTAAGGGGGTGATTAATTTTAATTCTTGCCTGTACAAATCATGGGATTATTCTGGTGACCCACCTTGAGATTGCAGCATCGGTAAATGAGTGTAACAATTGACATCGTTACACTCTATATATCAAAATATATTACTTTGAAACCCATATCATTTACTAAAAAAAATTGGGCTACTCTTATCCGATCCGATCCGATGATACAGGAGAAGAATTCCCGTTGGGGCGAGCCTTGAAGTGGGGACAGCTGAAGAGAAGTCGGTGAGAGGAAATGCTGAAGTTGAAGAGAAAAAGTGCCAGGGCTAGACCCAGCTGCTTGTCAGAGTGTCGATGCTGTATCAATCCCATATCTGGCTAGGCTGGGAGACGGGTCTGGAAGGCGGCAGTGGCAAGTTTTCTTTCCTCTTGGTGTGTGGAGTGTGTCTTCTACGTCGGGTACCACCATCTCAAAACGAGCAAAATTAGGTCCCCATCCCCCTAAAGAGGGGGAAGAGAGCGGCTGCCCTCAGTTGGTTTCTTTCTTAGAATCCTCTATTTTTCTTACTTCTAGTAGTCATTTGATGTTGTTCTTTGTACTGGGGGTAGTCAGGTGGGAAGAGGTCCTTAAACAATGTTGCTTCGTCACACTTCGAGAAGATTTCTTCGTTCGATACCATGCAATTTTGGTGTGGGTTGTTCAGCAAGGTTTGCATACTTTGCGTTGAATATTTTACTGGCGAGGCGCCTGAATTCAGGAGATCCTGGGGTTTGCTTTTCACGTTCCTCGTAGAGTTGGTTGATTCTTGGAGAGTGCGCTGCAGTGGTCTTTGGTGCTGGGGGTGATGTTTTTGCTTCAATTTCAACATAGGCGTTCGAGTCGTCATCAGAAGACGTGGTGTAACTTGCAGGAGAAGTTGGCGGCAATGCCACGATATCAGATGTAGTCGCTGGTGTATCTGGAGTTATAGGGTCCAGGTTGACAGGCGTCTCTGGAACGGGGTCGGGCTCTGGTGGAGAGGAGCCAGCAGTAAACATGGCCTCTGGAATCACGAACGTGGGAAGGTTGTTTGCCTTGTATAGTTCATTTAGTATTCTGTACCGTTGTCTGAGATCTCCTCCTGAGAGTTCAGTAGCGAAGTGTATCAAAGCTGCTACAGTGCTATCAGGGGTGGCGGGAGGCGGTGTGAGTGAGGACGGCTGGCTGGCTTGGTGCAAAGGCGTCGTCTGAGGCTGTGAGTGGCTGGCGCGGGAGTTGCTGGTCCAGTAGTTGGGTAGGTCCAGTAGTTACTCTTATTACAAATTCGCTACTTTTAGACCGTCAGCTCGCTACTTTCCGCAATTTAGATCTGGCAACCCTGCTCTCCTACAACAGTTGACGCTGGGACACCTGGGAAGGAGGAGCTCCGCTGAGAGGGGGTGCTGGTGGTGGATGTGAAGGAGGAGGCACAACATTCCGGGGGCTGGTATAGGGCCGAGTGTGGCTTATGAGTGGGCGGCGGTCTTCAGTAAGTGTTTCCTCGCATCATTTTCATGGACAACACTGCCCTTCTGGGAGTTTTGCCTCTAGTGTTGACGGGTGTTGCCATCAGCCAGGGTTGTCAACACCAGCCTGCTGCTGGCGACCTGTGTCTCAAACACCTCCAATATTTTTTGTTGATTTTATTTTAAAATTAATGGCCCATGGAGCAGCAACTTAAGTATACATGTAAACCAACATTAAATATTTGCGTTGACAACTAATAATTAATATATAAAGTTTCCTGACACTGCAATAAAGGTAATGTTGGTCTCTACCAAATAGGTTAGTAAATAGCTGTCGTGGATTGCCTATTTAATGGTAATTAACAAGTGTTCCAGTAACTAGTTTATTTAAATAAATAGCCATAGATAATGTTTAGCTTTTTATTGTCACTTTATGATAAATTTTTGTGATAGCTTTTATTATTATTATTATTATTATTATTATTATTAGCATTTGTTTCTTTTATCCAAGTTTTGCACGTCACATGAGGATATAACATGAAGTGTGACAATCTGTAGTATTTTATTTACACTAGTAGTTGTGTATGCTATAAGTAGGAATTAAAAAAATGGCATTTCAGGTACCCAGTGTTGATGCCATCGCTAGTTTAAGGAGGGCCTCGGGACTCTGCCCAGCCTAGGTAATAATTTTAATTTAAGATATTTTCACCCTCGTAGCTTCATCAGATGTGCATGCACATGCATGCACACACATGCACACTTGTATCAGTTTTACTCACTGCTAGAGAGCAGACCATATTATAGAAAACTCTGCTTTTCAAGCATTAGAACACCCCAATCATCAGGATTGATAGTAATTAAGATTCTACCCACATAACTGGCATAAATATTCTCAGTCTTTATTAATGGTTGGAAATGTAGAGCATCATCCATTCCTTCCTGAACTTTAGAAACCTATGTATTGTACAGTATAGGTTTCTATATATAGTACAGTATTCCCAAAAGAAAGTTCATTTGGGAATACTCTCTTTCTTCTAATACTATATTACTCATTGATTTATCCCTATCTTGACCACTTATCATCGGTATCTATGCATGGAACTTACACACCTTAAACGATCTGAAGCCCATCATCACAGTGAAACGCTTAGGACCCCGTGCAAGAATATCCCTGCAAAAAAAAAAAAAAAATCGGTGGAAGATCAGTTATTGGAACATAATAGCATGTTGAAAAGATGCTACCTTTTCGGAGGCGGGGAATGCCTGTTTCTTCTGTTTGTCCACATTAGGGGGCAGGGACCCAACACTTGTCTACTACTTCCTCATTGTACACTTAATTTCCACTTCTATATATATATACTTATCTCTTGAATTATAAGCCTACCAATTTACTAACTTCCCAACATTATCTTTACAAACTCAAGACTCAATTACAATTTTAATTGTTATATTCAAACTATTTATTATGCCCAAACTACATATTATTGTATATGCAAATTATTTATCTAATTTAAATCTTTCAACATTGTTATTTAATAAATATGTTTATTATTTAAAATCCCATTCCAACATTTTACTCAAACCTCTGAAAATTAATAAATTCTGTTTGCATGTAACATGCAGCCCCATGTTCAAGTCCCCAGACTTGCTGAACATTCACATACTGTACTTCATTTGTTTTTTATTGTCTTTATATTTACGCAGCCCTATACTAATAGTAATAATAATTTATTTAGGAAAGTACATATATAGTTGCAGAGTTACAGTACAAACATTCTGTTTGATTTAAAGATAGAGGTAGTACATACAATACCTAAAGCCACTAGTACGCATAGCATTTTGGGCAAGGTGAGGTGGGGAAAAAAAACCCCACTTAGACTAAAGCTTAATAGTAATTGAGCTTAAAGTATAAATTGCGTTGAAAGAAAAAAAAATAAAAAAGATAAAAAAAGGGGGAACATGGTAGAAAATAGCCAATATACAAGTTGGTCAACAAACAGCATTTTTTTTTTTTTTTAAATAGTAAGACATGGGTTGACATTTAAAAGTAATGTAGGTTACATGGAGTTAATTAGGTAGTACTTAGTTTTCATCTTAAACTGGTTGAGAGAGGTACAATCTTTGACATGATTAGGAAGGTCATTCCACATTCTGGGTCCCTTGATTTGTAGAGCATTCCTAGTTTGATTAGGTCTTACTCTTGGAATATCAAATAGGTATTTGTTTCTGGTGTGGTGCCCATGAGTTCTGTTACAACCTTCTAGGAAGCATTGAGGGTCAGGATTGACATTACAATTCAGAGTTTTAAATGTATAGAGTACACAAGAGAGGATGTGCAGTGACTAATATCTAACATATTCAGAGATTTCAGTAAGGGTACCAAGTGCTGTCTGGAGCCAGAGTTAGATATTGTTCTAATAGCAGCTTTGTGTTGGGTAATTAGAGGACGTAAATGATTTTGGGTAGTAGAACCCCAAGCACAAATACCGTAGTTGAGATAAGGATAGATGAGAGTAATAGAGCATCACCAGGGCAGGGCAAGGAACATAACATCTGATCTTAGAAGTGTTTCTAAGTGTTTTGAAGTGTTTTGGTAATGTGTTTCAAACCCTTCTTGAAGAGAAGTGTAACAGAACCCGTGAACCTCACACAAAAAATAAGTACTGTATTTAATTGATGTACCGCAAGTCTAATTCAAACTTTTCTAATGTGCTATAAATTAGTGACCTAAATTAATATGAAGCTCCTATCCTAATAAAATAAAGAATATGGTAAGATATAATTTTAAAAATTATCATGCAGGAGCATCTAATTTCCTCATTGAAGTGCACTATCATATTGATGTTGTTATACATATGCAGTACTGTACACAATTTCATTTACCGAGACCCCTTGTCTTGGTAAATTGTTCACATGTTAATTATTCACTATTGTTCATATATTGTTCAGCAAATGTATTGTTTGCATATTGCTGTATACAAATAAAACTCATCATAAAATGTTCATTACTGTCTCAACACCTTTCCTTAGTAGAGTACAGTACTGTATCGCGAGTGATAAAAATCATCCCAAAAGCAACTCTATCATACTAGGAATGGTTGAGGACCACAGAACTAATAACACTGCTAATCAGACATGACGAAGGTGTGGGTTTGGCACCTGTTCTGGTATCTCTGGTTTGGTCCCTTTTGTCACTGCTGCATTTGTTGAGTGCAGGCACAGTTAGCTCTTCACTGGCTGCTGCATCGCCAGCTTCCTCTTTATTTATTTATTTATTTAATTAATTTATTTATTTATATACAAGAAGTTACAATGGGTTTATGAGAGTACATAGCATGATGTGTTTACATTCTTGTAAAGCCACTAGTACGCATAGCATTTCAGGCTATCTTTGAGCTTTTCAGGGATCAGTTTCCTGGTGCCTTCTTCTATCCTCACTCAGTGTATTCATGGAAGCTCCAACTCTGGGTTGGGTCTTCATGACCCGCATTCTCAACTCCAACCAGGGTCGTTGGTTTCCTCCCCTTCATCAGCTTCACAATACAATATGGTGTGAGAGTTTGCGACTGTATGGCATATGCTGCGGAGGATTTGGATTCCTCTGGGCTCTGTGCTCCGGCTCCATATGGGCTGTTTACCCATGGTTCATTGTCTCAACTAGGGGGTTCACTTTGGTCCCATGCCCTTTGAGCTGAACACTTTGAGTAGCTCTTCTGCTGGGTTTTTGGGATGTGGTCTGTGGTTTCAGGCTCTGCTTGCTCGGTGTCCAAACCTGGACATTTTTCTGTGGCTCCACCTCTATCAGAGGGTCGGCCCAGTGACATACTTTGCTGGTTCAACCTTCTCCTCACCTTTCCGTGTCTGTTTTCTTTACGCATCGTTATCGCCATCTTTATGGTGAGCAGGTGGTTTCTTTGATGGTGTCTCACCTGTGTTCCTCTTTTTGGCAACAATGAGGTTTTGTGGCACCCTTTACACCACTTCTTTCCCTTTATCATCGTTCATTGGTTTCTGAATGTGTGGTGCTCTTTCATTTACTGAATACTGTCGCCTTGTATTGTGTGCAGTTTGCACACAATAACAACCGCTGCAGCTTGCATCGATGTCAATACCACCTCGGCACCATTTCATGGGCCCAACACCAAAACTCCCAAACCCTCTGGTTGATGGGTTGGCAAGTTTCATGCTCTCCTCTGGAGGTGCAGTTTCTGTTCCTTTGGCACTGGTGGGCATTTTGTTTATTTGCAGCCAGTTCCTTCTTTCCTGGCAAAGAACAAGTTGGTTGGCTTCCAGAGGGGTCACCTAGTTTTGACACTTGGTTAGTTTGGCCAGGAGTATATCATATACTGTGTCTGGTGGTAGCTCTCTGCCATTACCTTCGTGCCACCAATTCTGTTTTGGCGGATGCTTTGTGGGTTGATTCTGTTTCCTTGGTTCTCTGTTCTAAGGTTGTATATCTCGGGTCATCTGCAGTGTTAAGTTCAGCCAGCCTGCTGTCTACCCTCATGCCCATGATATTCGGAAGTATGCCACTTTCATGGCTGTGTTTTCTAATATGTCCTGGGCCGATATTCAGGTACAGGGGTTTTGGAGATCTAACAGGGTTCTGGTACCCCGGTATTTGGTGAATATTCCCTAGCCTCGGTAGTCTTTGGTTGTGTCTCACTTGGAGGCATGTGGGGATGGGGTTTCTCTTCTTCATCCTGATTGCTGCAGTTTTCTCTCTTCCTTGGTAGGTTCCAGTGTGTTTTCATTTTCTGTGAGTAGCTAGCTTCAGGGAGCCACAAGGGTCTCCCCCAAAAAAACACTGTGGAATGTAATGAAACTAAAGTTTCTGGGAGAGTACTGGTGGTTCCCTGACCAAGTTGTCAGTGAAGTTTTTTTTTCATCTGCTCCAGAAAAGACTGTTCATACCCAAGAAGATGGTGAGTGCCTCCTGAGCCATATTGGTTTCTTGACAGGGTTTTTGGTGTTTCTTTCCTCTCTTTAGGTTGCCCCTTTAGTTTGGGATATTTTTCTCAAAGCGGTGTTTTTGTTGGCTGTTGCCTCTGGCTGCAGGGTTGGGAAGTTTCTTGCTCTTTTTGGTTTTGTTCCTTCAGTCCTGGTGGAGGTGGCAGGTATTGTTCCTTCAGCCCTGGTGGAGGTGGCAGGTATTGTTCCTTCAGCCCTGGTGGAGGTGGCAGGTATTGTTCCTTCAGCCCTGGTGGGGGTGGCAGGTATTGTTCCTTCAGCCCTGGTGGAGGTGGCAGGTATTGTTCCTTCAGCCCTGGTGGGGTGGCAGGTTTTGTTCTTTCAGCCCTGGTGGAGGTGGCAGGTTTTGTTCTTTCAGCCCTGGTGGGGGTGGCAGGTTTTGTTCTTTCAGCCCTGGTGGGGGTGGCAGGTTTTGTTCATTCAGCCCTGGTGGGGGTGGCAGGTTTTGTTCATTCAGCCCTGGTGGAGGTGGCAGGTTTTGTTCTTTCAGCCCTGGTGGGGGTGGCAGGTTTTGTTCCTTCAGCCCTGGTGGAGGTGGCAGGTTTTGTTCTTTCAGCCCTGGTGGAGGTGGCAGGTTTTGTTCTTTCAGCCCTGGTGGAGGTGGCAGGTTTTGTTCTTTCAGCCCTGGTGGGGGTGGCAGGTTTGTTCTTTCAGCCCTGGTGGGGGTGGCAGGTTTTGTTCCTTCAGCCCTGGTGGGGGTGGCAGGTTTTGTTCTTTCAGCCCTGGTGGAGGTGGCAGGTTTTGTTCCTTCAGCCCTGGTGGGGGTGGCAGGTTTTGTTCCTTCAGCCCTGGTGGGGGTGGCAAGTTTTGTTCTTTCAGCCCTGGTGGGGGTGGCAGGTTTTGTTCTTTCAGCCCTGGTGGAGGTGGCAGGTTTTGTTCTTTCAGCCCTGGTGGAGGTGGCAGGTTTTGTTCTTTCAGCCCTGGTGGGGGTGGCAGGTTTTGTTCTTTCAGCCCTGGTGGAGGTGGCAGGTTTTGTTCTTTCAGCCCTGGTGGGGGTGGCAGGTTTTGTTCCTTCAGCCCTGGTGGCCGTTTGCTCATCTAGTGTGTTTTCGTTCTTTTATGACAGAATGAGTTAGCTGGTTTCTGAAGGGGTTCTTTGGTGATTGATGCATGGTTGGTCTGCCTGGAGGAGCATCATTTGTTGCATCCTGTGGTGGCACTTCACTTCTACCTGTGTGCCACAGATTTTGCCATGGTGGATGCCCTGTTGGTTGACCCTGTTTACTTGGTCCCCTGTTCCAAGGCTCATATTTCTCAGGTTATCACCAGTCATCAAAACAAGCTGTGGTATACTCTCGGACCCATAATGTTCGTAAGCATGGTTCATGAATCAGTTGTTTGTGGAGTTGTTTGGCTGTTTCAATGCTTTGTTTTGTGAACCTTGCAGTTATCTATAAAGCTTCATTAACTTTCTGAATGCTTTCTCGGTGAGGGCTCCGATAACAGTTGCATGCTCTCTGTTCCTCTGTGAAGGGGCCAAGTTCTGGTTCTGGTCCGCAGAATGCTACACACAAACTCTTCGACTGATGTGACCCAGTAGTGAAGAGCCATTTCAGCGAGATAGATTCGGAGAACCACCTGGGTTCTATCAGAAAGAGGTGATTAATTATATTCAGTGCTGGTTTGTGTGTGTTTGAAGATTCTCTTGCCTTTGTATTTACCGGTGGGGGCACATGTCTTTCTGTGTAACAATCATTCTGTAATATTGGGAGCTTTGTGTAACATAGTTATCCTTGTACTTAAAGCTCTGTATGCCTTCATGTAGTTCAGGGTGACCACAAAACAGATGTTTGTTAACAAAACAAAGTTATCAGAAGTTATTGGGGAATAATCTGAATATTGAATCATTACCTAGTGTAAATATTGTGGATAAATTGGATACAGAATACAAAAATATCACTGAACTCTTTTTACATTATCTTTAATGTAATATTTCCACGGTCCTAACTAGTATTAAATGTTTTTCAGGTAGAATCTTTAGGAAGTTTGGAATATGATGAAGTAACTGATATCTCGGAGGACTCTCAACCATTGCAGCTTGCTTCATACAACAGGCCTGGACAGGGTGAGAGTGCAAAACCAACTCCACTACTTGTTGCACTTCCTGTAAGTTATTCTTGAAAATTTCCTGAATATACATATTTAATTTCCTTGTAAGCCACTCTGTAGCTTTCTGGAACCAATTGCCTGGATAGCTCTACATGTATTATGCCCCATGCCTCATATAGGCACAGAGGGCTAGAGATACTAGATCAATGATGACCAAGAGGAAAGGCCACCATAATGGTAGAGTGCACCAAAGCAGAGAACTGGAAGGAAAATATAAGCTAACTGGACAACTATGAAGGCAATAGTTAGCTTGTTAGCATTGCTAGTTAAACCCTCCTACTACCAGTTCATGACTCTGGAAGCTTGGGGATTGACCAGCACCACAGAAACAGTTATGTGCCTGGTGTGGTGGTGGTAGTTGATTAAGGGGTGACAAAGATCGAGGTATCGGATGCGCCCCGGCTGCCCGATACCGGGAAATTGCAAAGAGATGGGATCCCTACAGCCTCTTCAGTCAATGGACATGTCCAATAAAGCAAAAGGTATAGTGAAGGATGTCATAACGGATGTTTTCATTTCTCGTTCCTGTGCCGTCAAGGAGAACAGGAACCGTGAGGTGAGGAATATGCAACCTATGGACAGCACTCTGTAGTCTGACGTGAGCACTATAAAACTGTGGGCAGAGTAGCTGGTGTAGTTACATGCAGTACTACTCATCATGTCTCCACCTCCTGGGTCATGGTTTTATCTAGATAAATGTTGGCTATGCTTTGAACTCTGTTGTGGAAGAGCATGTGCTTGTCTTTTGTTATAATTTCTAGAGGGGTCAAATTGTGGCTTCTTGAAGCTAGCTCACTGAAGTAGCTCCACACTACCGAGTCTCGTCCATCTTAGTCTTGTATGGTCTACCGGGGACCAGAACCAGAACCTGGCTTCCCCTCACAGAGGCACAGGGAGCACAAGATTGATACTCTTTGGATGTTTTCTTGGTGAAGGTTAAGTGAAGCAATACAGGCAACTGCAAGGTTCACAGAAAGCAAAACACTGAAATGGCTAAATGATTTCCTTAGAAACTAGGTCAGGGAGTAGCTTGGCCTTCTCATGGGGTAGCCCCATCCACATCACCAGCGGAGGCAGTTGAGCCGTCTGGTCATGCCGAGGTTTGTGGCAATCATCTTTGCAACTGCCTCCCCCCATCATCCCTACCTACCCCTGGGCTTTTGTGATAATTCATTGCAGATGTGGGCCACCTCTCCATTATAACTCCTAAGTGGTTTTGTGGTAGGCTTCTGAGGCTGAGGGAATCCTTGGGTGCCCTTCAACCTTTCTTAGACCTTGTTCTCTCTCCCAAGGGTTTTTTCCTTTAGTGCGATAATTTTTCATATCCTCCTCCTATGTATGAGTATGATTATTCAAGTGCTTCCTCTCTGGTTTGGTTTCTGTTCAGAAACATCATATTTCTGGTACAGTAGTTTCCATCTTCCCATGTTTTCCATTCAGTGGCTCGTGCAGATTTGTTTCAGTACCTCCTGTGGAATTTGGACTTCTTTTTGTTAAT
Source organism: Procambarus virginalis (assembly GCA_020271785.1). NCBI lineage: Eukaryota > Metazoa > Arthropoda > Malacostraca > Decapoda > Cambaridae > Procambarus > Procambarus virginalis. The sequence goes on from WNGS01145354.1 coordinate 6,414,587, forward strand.
AGATCCAGCCTCTTTGGAGTATGAGTCCATTTTGGCTTATTGGCTGTGTGAGGTTGCAGATTTATCCTGGCTGGCTGATATTCCCCTATTTTCATTGGGGGCTTGGCAAAGGTTCAGTTGGATTTGCACGTTTGATTACTGGGAGTGTATTCCATCTTTCAGGTAGTCTTTGGTAGTGCTTCTTATGCCCCACTTGGGGACTGCCTGTTTGCTCTGGCACTCCACAGGGATGTGGGGAAGTAACGGCACCATGTATATATGGCCTGTGCTGTCTGAAGATCTTATTGTGAGTGACTTAAAGGTGTATTTATACTTAGTGGTAGTCGTGTGGGTTTGTGTCCTCATGCAGGGGCCTCTCTGGCCAACATTGTGAGGATGTGACTTTGCTTGGTACTACCGCAGGTATGGAGGCCTTCAAGTCTGCGGTTCATGTCTTGGCGGCCATGCCCAAAATACTCGCCTCTCCTTTGGGACGTGGTGGCAGCATTTTACTAGTCCTACTTCACATGTCAAAAGGCCATATTGGCCCATTCGTAAGATTTGGCTTGGTTCCTTTTCAATTTGTCCACCTCTTTCTTGCTTGTCCTCTTTTTCCAGAGGATGCAGTGTCCCAAGTTGTGTGTGTGGAGACTTGATGGCCTATTTACCACTTGTTCTGGGTTCTGCCTGTCTCGGAGGTGGTCTGGTAGGGTTGAGACCTTTCCTGCTGTTGGTTGAGGTAAGCCCTCAGGAAAGTCAGATTTCCAGGCTCTTGTACTTCCTGTTGCAAAACAGAGCAAACGAACAGCTCTCGAGTAGTTTCAAAGCATTATACGACAAGGAGTACTGGGAAGATGGGACATCACAAGCGTGGCTCTCATCTTATAACCACACTTAGGTAATTACTCTTGGGTAATTACAAAAGAAGCACCCCCAAAAACACCTGAAAGATGTAATCAACTTTCCAGCTTTGGTAAAAGCCATGCCAAGCCTCCAAGGAAAACAGAGGATTGTCAGCAAGCCTTGATGAATCGGGAGCCTCGTACCAAAACCAAAAGATGAAGCTGACCTGAACTCAAAGGAGGTCGGGTTCATAAGGAAAACAAGGTCCTGATTTTTCAGGAGCCAAAAGAGGACTGTTTGAGCCAAAGAAGGCAATACAACGGAACCCTCCAGAAATAAAACACGTCTGAGGAAAAGGATGTGGATGTGTACCCAAGATGGGAATAGCCGAGGAATCCAGTTTCAACATGGATGGAGGTTAAGTAAATAATTCATTGTAATTAATTATTACAATGAATTATGGTGAATCATGATAAAACTTGGTGAACCATCCCTTTTGGGGCGGAAAAGGAGGGGCAAACTTGGAACAGGTGGAATTCACCAACCCCTTCAATACCGAGTCCCTGAACACTATAGGGTTCAACTCCAGTTGAATCCACTGGATTCATCATCCACTGGAGCATTAAGCTGGATACTACTAATACAAGCAAAACTACCCTGCCAAGCATCTACTGTCTGATAAGACCCCTGTCGTGAGTCAGGCTCAACCGAAGCAGAGACCCAACAAATACAAATGCAGGCCTCAGGATGGAGGGTATCGCCCACACAGCATGTGACATGGTGGGTAGTCCAGTGGGTGGACTCGTATCAAACTCATAAGTAGCAAGTGCAAGCTTTGTAAGCTGATCTACAGTAAACCATGCCAAAGACCCATGGTGGGGAAGGGGCTTACCAGGGCCTGAAGGAATACCCAAGCAGTACACCCAGGCACTAAGGACATGCGTCGCAGGAACCAACGCTCAATGAAGACCTGAAGCTAAACGACTGCAGGGGGGCATCAACGGCCTACCATATATACAAGCACACAAAAACTAGTGCTTCCCACAGCAAAGCCCTGAATGCTCCCAATCACAAGGCCTTGCAGAAGAATCAGAGACCCTTATACTACACATGGTGAGGCACCCTACACAATAATATGGTTTCTAAGAGGTAAACTCTTGAACTCGCCACAGAAGTCGCTGTCAGAGCACTGAAACACCTTGGGAAGGGTAGCCCCTAAACACATGCAGCTCAAGGCAAGGAAAAGACTAAGTCCATGCAGAAAGTGAGGTTTGAAACATGATTGTGAAGCAATTGCAATACTAATGGCAGGAATGACACAAACAAATGACCCCCACGAGACAAAGGTTGGCCTACACTTTCTTAGAAAAACTTGTACTGTACTCACTAAAGCTGGCAACTCAAGCAAACCACATGCATTATTCTTGAATAAATGTTAGAATTAACCTTTCATTCTCATTTTTCAGAAAATGATAAGATGCTGAGCAAATGTATGCTTAATATTTGTTATTTTAGGTATATGACATGGCATACCTCCTGAATTTAACACTTGTTTTATGTTATTGTCCAACTCATCCCTGTTCAAAAAGTTAAACCAAAAAGTACCTAATTTCATCCTCATAGTTTCCTACCTTGTGCTTCAGAACTTGCACTGTATCTTGTACTACCCACTTCCCCAATATTAGTACTTAAGACATATATCTTTACCAGTGTAATCACCCCTGTTAACTTACATTGTAGTTAATTGTTGATAAAAACCCTTGCTACAATGTACTTTTTCACCTTACCTGATATGTTGGATTAAGGACCTACCCGATGTGTTAGTGGCTTTGCATGAATGTAAAAATACCAGTCTTATCATCATGCTCCCAATGTATTCCCACCAACCCATTATACCTTCTTGCAAATATAAATATTACCGTATTATTATTATGTACTTGATACATATCTTATATTAAGATTTCTTAATATATTTAAAATTTTTGCTTCTAGGGCCACATCTTGGAGAGAAATCTTTCATCCTTTCATCAAGAATCATCTAAGGAGATATTTGCATCATCAAGTACTCCTGCTGTTGCACATGAAGTAACAATGGCAACAGAGGAAAATAATGAAATTTGACTCAGAATTGAAATCAAGTGTGAGTTAATATCTTTGTCTATTTTATGGGGGGGGGGGTGCTCCCCTCAGTGGTTTCCTGAGTTACTCCCTTGGATCCTCCAGACCTTAGATACCACAACCAGGTTCTAAGGTTCATGACACCTTCTGGAGATCAGGGGCAGAATCTGACCTCAATAGAGGCAAGGAATGTGTGGGGATACTAGATCACCATAGTACCTTACCTTATCTTGCGATGATTTCGGGGCTCAACGTCCCCACGGCCCGGTCCCTGACCAGGGCTCTTTGTTGCTAGTAATCTGAAGAAAAAACACCAGAAAGGTAGAGCCAAACAAAACAAACAACTGTATGGACAAGAGTGATAATCTTAACTTGAGTGATCTGTGTACACACTTGTCACCTAGGTCCAAATGCTTGTTAGCAACACTTAACACCAGATGACAACCCCAGCCACCTGTGGGTGCCAACCAACTAACATAGTTACTCTCACTCCTGTTGTTCCAGGTACTTTACTGCTCTTTGAGCTTTTTCCTCAGCTAAGTTTGACCTTTCTGTAGGATTCTTGCCATGTGCGGGAGCCTGTGCGTGTGTTTGTTCCTTTTTAAAGTTTTAAATGTGTATATTTTGGTCTTCCTGTTATTTATGCCATGATTCACATTTCACAGCAGCTGCATGTTATTAGCACCTTCTAGCTGCCACTGGTATTGCCCCTGCCTTCTGTCCAGGTTTTCTTTGCTGAGAGGGGTTCAGGAGTCTGTCCCTTGGGGTTACCTTTTTTTTGAGGGGCCTCACCCTTGCTAGTGCACGTGCTTCGGTTCCTCTGCAGGACCTAGAAGTTGGAGTGGGCTGGTTTATGTCTTCTTGGATAATTGAACCCATGGTCCCCACAGAGCCTATGCTGCTTTCTTCCATTTTGGTGGATCCTGTGGAATCTTATAGGGTCCCGGTAGTACAGTTGCGTTTGTTCTCGCCACACAGTTTAGAATTCTGGGTTTGAATCCCAGGTGGTACAGAAATGGTTGGGCACATTTCCTTTCACCTAATGCTCTGTTCACCTAGCAGTAAGTAGGTACTCAGGAGTTAGTCAGCTTGTTGTGGGGTTGCATCCTGAGCAGGGGCAGTAATTCAACCTTGGAAGGGAAGGGAGGACATTGATATAAGCTTAATGTATATGAATACACACTGGCTTCCTGTCCCCCAACACAGCAAATTATAATTATTATTATGTTACATTTACCTCTGGTGTGGGGGGGGGGGGGTGATGCCTTTGTCTTCGCATGCATCTGGCAAGGATCCGAGTTGTGTCCTGTGACCATTTTGAGTATAATGGGGTTGAGATCTTGGGTGTTGTGAAGAGGCTCGGAATGGGTCCTCAGTGGCTCCTAAATGAGTATTTCTAGTTTCCAGTAAGTGCCATGGATTTGCCTCTTAATTTTTTGCAGGTTCCTGTTGGAGGACCGAGAGTATTCCTCACTGGATGGATCCTGCCTCTTTCAAGTTTAGGTATTTTTCTATGGGGAGCCCTGTCGGCTCCCTGGAGCTATCTTACTGATTAAGTGCCACACTATTTGAGTGTCATCAGTTGTGGAGTTCTTGTTGCCTACCAGGGACCATGAATTAGAACCTGGCCCATATCAATGAGGCACAAGGAGCAATGGCCCATGAACACTTTACATTTAAAGTTTACCATCTTTTCCATTGACCAGGGAGGGCACCCAGAAAGTTAGGTGTATCAAAACAAACCACTGCATAGTTTAAGACTGGACCTTAGCCCATGAAATGTCAAATGATCTCCCATCCAAAAAAAAATAAAAATAATATTAATGAAATAAAACAAAATCAAACCTGCAGGGTATAACCTAACTAGTGCACCCTGCTAGTTAGCTTCACCTCCCCCAATGTTGTGGGGAGGAGGGAGCTGGCCAAGGTGTCACCGGTCAGTTCTTGACCAATGTAGTGTGTTGGTGTCGCTCTGGATCCGTGGTCCCATTTTCTTTGGTGTTTTCGGTAATGTGTAGTGGGCTGATATGCAGGCACAGACGTTTTTGAGGTCTTATAGGGTCTTGGCTGCCAGGTATGTTATCACCATTTCTGGTCCTCCGCGGCCTTGTGATGCTCTGGTGCTTCTGTCGCGGCTGTCAGTCTTATCTTCGACTTCACATCTTCGGTGCTTCTGCTTCCCTGGTTAGTTTCCCTATTTTTGTCCTTTTTCTGTAGATAGCTCCAGGGAGCCAATGGGGCTCCCCACAGAAAACCAGCATTGAATATAATGAAACACCAGTTTCTGGGTCTTTTTCTATGGCCCTGAGGCTTCCCAACACCCTCCCTCCCTCCCCCCCCCTGGTTGGAGGTTTTACATCATTCTAAAACTGGCCAATGTCGACCCGGCTGACTGGGCAGGCTCCCTCCTTCACACAATGAGAGGGGGAGGTGGAGCTAACTAGCAGGGCACTGGTTTGATGATACACCTACCTTTCTGGGTGCCTTCCTTGGTCGATGGCAAAGATAATAAACTTTAAATGTAAGTGTTTATGGGTCATTGGTCCTTGTGCCTCGCTGAGGGAGCCAGGTTCTGGCTCGTGGTCCCCGGTAGGCATCAAGAACTCTACGACTGATGACACTGAAGTAGTCTGGCACTTAATCAGTAAGATAGCTTCAGGGAGCCTCTTGGGCTTACCAAGAAACTCACATTTTATTACATTCAACACTGGGTTTTTCTGTTTTGGTTGTAGTTTCAAGGTTTTGGTCTATCCCCTGTTCTCTTTGGGGCTGTGGTGCACTTTCTGCCATCCCTGAGTACTCAGGTATCATGAGGTGGTGTCAGTGTTTCTAGTTTTACTGGTTAGTTCCTCTTGCAGTAATTGATGCTATTGTTTTTATGCTGGCCCTACCTCATAATGTGGAGGTAGACTGAAAAATTTGAGGGGCTAGAAACGAGGCGTCACCGAGGTTGACTAAAAAAAATGGTGCCAGTGACAAATCGTCTCAAAAAGCAAATTGTTTGTCATTGGCCCAGTTTACACCACTACATACACTACAGTACAGACCAACCTGTACTATAGAAATATATCCTTTCTTAAAATTTAAAGACTTATCACAATGCGTTTAATGCAAAATATAATTGCTTACATTAGTTTTGTAAAAACTCACGAGGAACAAGACACATTTTTGGTGAAATCTTTGTGAATAAAATAGGTAGCCTTGAAGTAGCTGTGGAGTTGTGGGAAGTTCAAATAAATAAATAAATAAAGTAAATAAATAAATATATACTGTATACAGTATATAAAATAATAATAATAATAATAATAATTAATAAAAATCTATGAGATGGAATACATAGCACTGTTTTGACTGATTAGCATTATTTAATGAACATGTAGTCTACCCCTCTCTGGTTATCTGTACAAATATTTTTGTTGTATATTTTCACATTCATTTTCTTTATTCAAATGCTTTGGGATGAAATACTCTATAATTGTTTCTTTGGCATGAACAAAATGGTTTGAAGCTCAACAAGCCACAATGTAGGGCAGAGAACAGGAGATTCTTTTTCACCCACAGGGTTATAAACCCATGGAACTGCCTACCCGATAAAGTTGTAACTGCCAAAACTGTGTTAAGTTTTAAAATCTACCTGGAAAAGATCACCAAAGCAAATGGAGGGGATTTTCGATAAGTCGCCAGCTTCCTGTCCTCGTTGACCCCACTATGGTTAGTGGCCCTCGGGTAAATCAAGTATGTATATATAAAAAATAATGAATGTGAGCACAAATGTGATGTACCAAAACTCTGTACACTGAATATTATTTGAGTATCTGGTTAAAATTGTCTTGCTTTTGTAGCTACTTTTGTTCTTGCCATTATATAGAATACACATGCTAAACAAGATTATATAATAATTAACTCACAGTAAGGTATTTATTATTTACTGGTGCCTTAAGCAGTGAGATTAAAGTAAATTAGAAATTTTGTTGTATTGGTATGTTTCTGGAGGGAGTCCCTGAAGCTGTCTTGCCAAGGTGGCTCCCAACTACAGAACTGTACTGTACTAGATTGCAGTATCCATGGAGTTCTATTCAGCCTACCAGGGACCAGAGCCTGGCCCCCGTCACAGAGGCATGGGGGGGTGGGGGCAGGTGATACTTCATCACCTCACTAGGGAGGGCAGACAGGAAGTCAGCAAACCAGTACAGACCACTGGTATATTATCCAGTGGTCAGCATGAACCTCCCCCCCCACCCCCGCCTCTTCAGAGTGGGAAGGGTGGGACAAACGAGTGCACACTTGTTTTGAGAGATTCTATCGTTTGTTTACATTGTTGGCAAGTTCATTCAGCAGGTTGTGAGGCTTCAGTCTCTATGAACCCAAAAGTCTTCTGTATTGATTTACTGACTTTCTGGGTGCCTTCTCTGGTGAGGTGGTAGAGTATCATCTGCTGTGTGTATATCTGTGAGGGGGGGCCAGGTTCTGGCGCTGGTCTGAATAGAACGTGTGGCTGATACGACAGTAGTTAGAGCCATCTTAGCCACTGGGACTCGCCCAGAAATTAGTGTTTTATCACATTCAACATGGGGTTTAAGCCTCTTTTGAATAGCATTATATGTAATACTGAATAGAATCTTATACTCTACTTATATTTTAAGAAAAATACAAAATATAAGTTGCTAAAGATAAGTTTGTAGTAGTGTTACCCCAAACTCTGGAGACCTTGACACGTTGGTACATTATGTCCGCAGGTGGGTGAGACCATTCCCTCAACATTTCAAGATGGTCACTCACAGCCTCCTTCTACTAGTCTTGGTGATATTGGTGGTAGTGGAGGAGTGATGGGAGAGACAGGGGAGGAGGGAGCTATGGATGAATTATTGGAGAATGCCGATGATTTTCCTCCAGGTCCCTCCCATGCTCCTCCTCCCCCTCATCTTGCTCCTACCTCCCCCCTTCCACAAGACCATCCACGCTACCATATGGGGGGATCTCAAGGTGATGAAACAGATGATGACGGCATGGCAGAAGCAGCTGTAAGAAATTTCTGTTCGTTGGAGTGACTGACTATAAGTGTAAGCTTGTGCTTTCATCACATATTTGCTGCATAAAACTTTATTTCTGCTTTTCTTGTGGTGACCATTATTGCACTAGTATTAGGCACAATCTAAAGGGTAAGTACAGTATATTTTAAATAAATTAATCTAAAGTAAAATGAGAAAATAAATTTTATATACTGTAATTAATTATAAGAACTTCTTTAAATACCGTTGTTATAGTTAATAATTGGACTGTGCTATATTATATAATATAGATTGTGCTATATTATTGTGCCATATTATATAAATATAATGTGCTATATTATATAAATAATGCTATATTATATAATTGTGCTATATTACTGTATATAAATTGTGCTATATTGTGCGCTATGGATTGTGCTATATTATATAAATATGTTATACTGTACATAAATTTTTGCTGTCTGTTCTATTTGCCTTAAATGGATGCACTCAAGTGATCACTATACCTTCTTTATGCCACTGACCAATTTGAAAGTTATTGCATGGCATTCACCTTAGTATAGATGGAGGCTTTTTAAAGTACCTGGTATTATGAGACATTAAATTATCTTTTAAAATGTGTCAGTCTAACATATACAGTACAGTGGTACCTCCATTTATGAATTTAATTTGTTCCTAGAGACGGGTAGTAATTCAAAACTTTGAAACTCGAAACAAATTTTCCCATAAGAAATAATGTAAATTGAATTAATCAGTTCCACACTCCCCAAAATATTAACGTCAAAATACATTTCATACATAAAACATTCACATAATATTTTGTACCATAGTATGTAAAAGTTATAGCTTACCTTTATTGATGACTCTTGTTGGCGTATGGAAGGCAGTGAGGAGGGGGAGGAGGAGAGGTGTTAGTGTTTGGAAGAGGGGTCCCCTTCTGTTATAACATCAGGCAGTGATGACCACTCTGGGCTACTCTCTATCCTATGTTTTGCCTGCATACCACTAGGACCTGGTTGTGGCTCACTGCTTGTTTTGCTCACTAAGAACCTTTCCATAGAGAAAGGTTGTTTTTCCACTTTTTTCCCTACATTATTGGGAAAGCTCGTTTTCCCTATGTTTTTCCATATAAAAGTTGTATTGATATGCCTTTTGCCACTTTAGCACTCATAATGTTCTTTTTCTTGGCAAGTATGGTGGATATCGTTGACATAGATTTGTTGTGCTGTCTAGCTAGATCAACAGCCCACACACCATCTTCATGTTTATGAATGATCTCTTGTTTTTCCTCTATGCCATCCTCACATGTGTTTTCTTGGGTTGAACCTTACCACTGACTTTCTTGAGACCCATGGCATGATATATAATACAGTGGTACCTCGGAATGCGAGTGTCCCTGTATGCGAGTTTTTCGGAATACGAGCAGGATTTCCTCGAAAATTATGTCTCGGAATGCGAGGGTTACCTCGGGACGCGAGTTTGTTGATACGCGTACAGGCCGACCTAGCGCGTGGTCGATCGGCAATCGTCGCCCCTCCGCCACTCCGCCCCTCAGTTTACCATTGTCTCGCGCCCAGTGACTATCCCACATCAATTCTTCACCTGGATTTTCAGTGTTTTGTTGGATTTTTGGTCATTTGACTATACAGTTTGTTATTATATATCTCACCATGGGTCTCAAGAAAGCCATTGATAAGGTTCAACCTAAGAAAATAGCTGTGAGTAGAGGCAGTAGAGGATGTCCCTCCTTGATTAAGAAAATGTGTGAAGTATGGGAAGAACTGCAAAGTTTTGTTGAAAAAACTCACCCAGATAAAGCTGTAGCAGGCCGTTGCATTGACCTTTTAAATGATAATGTGATGTCTTACTACAGACAAGTGTTAAAATGTAGGGAAAAACAAGTGTCTTTAGAGAAATTCTTAGTAAGACAAGCAAGTCCTAGTGGTATGCAGGCAAAATGTGCCAGTGTGTGCATACCAGTGAAGTCCTCACTGCCTGATGTGATAATGGAAAGGGACTCCCCTTCCAAACAGTAACTCCTCTCCTCCTCCCCCCTCCTCACCATCTTCCATACGCCTACAGCATTCAAGAGCAAGGTAAGTAATAACTTGAACATAGTTTTGTAGGTTTATTTAGATGAATTAGGTATAAAAATTTAGTTTGATATGAGGTTTTTGGGGTAGTCAGGAACGGATTAATTCATTTCCCATTATTTCTTATGGGAAATTAGCTTCAGAATACGAGTTTTCGGAATAAGAGCTGTCTCCAGGAACGAATTAAACTCTTAAACTGAGGTACCACTGTAATTACTTTTGTTATAAAAAAAAAGCACGAAAACAATGAAATTCTTTACAAAGAATTCAGCGCGATCATCACCATGTGGGCGGTCTGGTAAACCGAAGCGGGGTTGCCCATTCCCCAGGAACCACGAGCTCTGGCGACTTGTACATGTATCAACAGAGTTACAAGTCGAGGCGAAGGTCGTAAGTCGAGTTGAATTTTCCGATGAAATTGGGGTTGTAACTCGAAAGAATATATATGTAGGGGTATTCGTAAGTCAAGGTTCCACTGTATTATATAATATTTAATATTTTTATACTTATTGTAAACTGTGTGCAAAAGGGTTAGTCATGGGACTATTATACTATAAACACAATTTTTATCCCTGGTAGTAAGTGTTTTTTCTAATTGATATGCTTCTATAATATACAAAATGGTTATTATTCTCTGCAAACCTTGCTTTGACCTTTGCCTAGCTTAGGGAAGATGTCTAGAAGGTTGCTGTGCCTTATCTAAGCTGTGACAGTTGTTACAGCTCTAGATAAGCATTTGGCAGCCTTTATGTACCTTCAGTACCTTCAAGATATCTTCAAGACTGAAGAAGCATTCATCCTTCAAGAAGGTACTGTACCTATAATTACCTTCATCACTAAATTGTCTGAGGCAAAGATTAAAGCAAAGTTTGAGGGGTCAATAATAGCCATTTTCTATACTTTAGAGGCATGAGTACATAGAAATTACACTACCCAGGGACAACAAAAAATTGTTACATAATGTAATTACATAGTAAATATTATTTTATTTCCTTTTTGCAATTTATTTTCAAGCTATAGACTTTTTTTCTGTTAATGAGTAGTGGCAAGGAAAGTTTTGTTTCCCATTGGCCCTTTTCACATATTCACCCCCCCCCCCCTCCCACAATCCCACACTTCTCCTCACTCTCCCATACTTCCCCACACATTTATACACTCTGAAATGCATTCACACACATTTGTATACCCCACCATATATTCCCACACTCCCTTGTAGACAGGTGTAGGGGTTTAGTAATGGGTTAAATGTGCCATGCACCAAAAAAGGTATGTTGCTGGTGCAGCCTGATGAGCAGCATGGTTTTAGCATGAAGTTAAATGTCCATGAGCACAGAGAAAGCATTTTGCTGGTGAACAGTTTCTTTAGTATTTCACTAAAGAATAGTTGATGATTTTTGTGAGACCAAAGCTGGAATATGCAGCGGTTATATGGTGCCCATATCTTAAGAAGCAATCAACAAACTGGAAAAGGTGCAAAGACATGCAACTAATGGCTCTTGGAGCTGAAGGCAAGAGCTACGAGGAGAGGTTAGAGGTATTAAATATGCCAAAACTAGAAGATAGAAGGAAAAAAAGAGGCAATATTCACTACATACAAAATAGTAATGGGAATCGATTTATTGATAGGAAAATTTCCCGAGACCTGAACTTCAAGAACAAGATGTCTTAGAATTTAACTAATTAAACAAGGCTGCCGAAGAAATAAAAGAAAATTTGCCTTCGCAACAGAGTGTAGATCGTTGGAACAAATTAGGCGAGAAGGTGGTGGAGGCCAAAACTGCCAGTAATTTCAAAGCATTACACAGTAGACCCTCGGTAACGAATGCCCCTCTTTCAGAATTTTTCAGTTTTCAATCTCAATTTCTTTGTAAAAAAATTCAACTCGGTATTTGAGGCTTGTCTCACTTGTCAAGTTGTTGATACACGTAAGGGTCGACCGAGCGCATGGTTCTGGTGTGCGCGGGCGAGGCGCACGCACCTCAGTTTAACAGTGTGTCTTGCCTAGTGTCAACCACCCTTTATTTCTTTGTGAAGACTTTCATTGTTTTTGTACTTTTTGGTTTTGGAATATACAAGTACTGTAATTATTATTATCATGCCATGGGTCCCAAGAATGTCAATGGTAAAGTTCAAATAAGAAAACAATTGTGAGGATGATGATAGAGCAAAA
>WNGS01145354.1:6435324-6491130 GCA_020271785.1 Procambarus virginalis
ATTTTCTGCCCGATTTTACTTAGGCTTTGCAGTGCTGCTTTTGAATCGGTGCAAATCACTGCACCATTAGTGGTCCGTTCAAGAAACTTTAGCGCCATAACAATGACAGTTAGTTCTGCTTGCGTGAAGAGGCATAGGTTCTCAATACGTGCTTTTTCTTCATTTCCGCGTTGGAAAGTATTATCCTTAATTACCGTGTATGCTGCACCAGCCCTGCCATTGACAGGATTAGATGACCGTCAGTGTAGATTTGATCTAGTTCATCTCCGGCTTCTTAATAAATTTCCTCGAGATACTGTGCCTCATTCTTGTGGTATCATGTTGGATTTTTTCGTTGCCATTTCATTGATGATGATCTTGCAAGGGTCATCCTCCCAGGGAGGTAACCTCTCTACAGGAGGAGTCACGGGCTTGCTCAAGCAGGTGAAGCTCTTCGAGGTAGCAGACTGATGTGTGATGCCATTTTTTGCTTCTCCTGTTTCCCCCTGAAGTAGCACAGCTCAGTTTTTTCTTAGCAATATCATTGTAATGGGGATCTCTGGCTACCCTAATTGCAAGCTTAGCATTCAGCTCCTTAATTCTGCTTTTAACACTGGAAGGGACAACTCCTCTCGTAGATTAGACTCTTTGGCAGTTCTTGGAACTCCAAGAATGATTGCCATGGCTTCATTTTGAATGCTTTCAAGCCTTTTTATGTCGCTTTGGGAGTAGGTGCACAGAACTGGTGCGGCATAGTCTATGACGGAGCGCACATAGGCTGTGTACATCATTTTAAGCACGGCAATAGAGACTCCATGTCCATTCCAGGTCATAGCTTTCAGTGCACTGAGTCGACTTTTGCAGTTCCTATGAGTGATGAGCTCTCTTTCTTCCCCTTGTTAGAGCCGACAGTGACGACAAGGTACCGATAGTGGTCAACCATGCAAGTGTTACACCATTAATTTGCGAGTTCTTCATTTGCTCTCCGCTTGCGATGGGAGTATGCCTTCGTCTCGTTCAAGTTCAAGTATGTTTATTGAGATAAGCAAGAAATACATCTCAAAAGGATAGAGTAGCTTAGGCTATTTCTACCCCCCCCCCCCCCTTCGTCTTGTTTGTGGATAGAGTGAAACGAGCTCAATACATTCCATATCATTGTTCCATATTCTTGTTCTGGAGGACTGCTCCATTGAAGAAAAACCTTGGCTTTCCTTCCTGTGAGGTAGTCTTCAAAACCATTTCATGAGTCTCCCTTGACGCAGGAGAGGGAAAGAGAGCAAAAGGCCATCAGTGAAATAGAGAGAAACCCGAAATATTTTTCTCCTATGCAAAATCAAGATCAAAAACCACATCTAGTATCGGGCCCTGCGAAAGGAAGATGGAACTTTCACCGATGACAACAAAGAAATGAGCGAGCTACTGAGGAAGCAATACGACTCTGTCTTCAGCGAGCCATTAAACGCACTAAAGATCGATAACCCAAATGAATTTTTCATGGATATGATACCAACATCAAATCATATATCAGACGTCACCCTATCCCCACTGGATTTTGAAGAAGCCATAAACAGTATGCCTATGCACTCCGCACCAGGCCCGGATTCTTGGAACTCCATATTCATCAAGAACTGTAAAAAACCACTATCGCAGGCCCTTCACATTCTGTGGAGACAAAGCCTAGATACTGGCGTTATTCCTGATATACTAAAAACAGCAGAGATAGCACCACTTCATAAAGGAGGAAATAAGGCAGAGGCAAAAAATTACAGACCGATAGCACTAACATCGCACATCATAAAAATTTTTGAGAGAGTGCTAAGAAGTAAGATCACAAAATACATGGAATCACAGCATCTCCATAACCCGGACAACATGGTTTCAGAACAGGGCGCTCTTGCCTGTCGCAGTTGCTGGACCACTATGATATGGCATTAGATGCTATGGAAGACAAACAAAACGCTGATGTAATTTACACAGATTTCGCAAAAGCTTTTGATAAATGTGACCATGGTGTTATTGCCCATAAAATGCGCTCAAAAGGAATTACCGGAAAAGTAGGCAGATGGATCTACAATTTCCTGACCAACAGAACCCAATGTGTAATAGTCAACAAAATAAAATCCAACCCGTCAACCGTTAAGAGCTCAGTCCCCCAGGGTACTGTGCTTGCTCCAGTACTTTTTCTCATCCTCATATCGGACATAGACAAGAACACAACCTATAGCACTGTATCATCCTTTGCAGATGACACTAGGATCTTCATGAGAGTAGGCAACATAGAGGACACGGCGAACCTCCAGTCAGATGTAGATCAGGTCTTTCTATGGGCTACAGAAAATAATATGGTGTTTAACGAAGACAAGTTCCAGCTCATGCGCTATGGAAAAAATGAAAATATAAAAACGGAAACCACGTACAAAACTCAGGCAAATCATAACATAGAACGAAAAGGCAATGTAAAGGATCTGGGTGTACTCATGTCGGAAGACCTTACCTTTAAAGAACACAATAAAGTAGCCGTCACAACTGCAAGAAAAATGACAGGTTGGATAACAAGAACTTTTCACACTAGAGATGCTATACCGATGATGACACTTTTCAAAACGCTTGTGCTCTCTAGAGTGGAGTACTGCTGCACAATGACAGCCCCTTTCACTGCTGGTGAAATTGCTGACCTGGAGAGCGTGCAGAGATCCTTTACTGCTAGAATCCACTCGGTAAAACATCTAAACTATTGGGACCGACTAAAGAGCCTAAATCTGTATTCCCTTGAGCGCAGGCGGGAGAGATACATAATAATTTACACGTGGAAAATATTAGAGGGGCTGGTCCCAAACCTGCACACAGAAATAACATCACATGAGACCAGAAGACATGGCAGGATGTGCAGAATACCCCCGTTGAAAAGCAGAGGTGCAACTGGTACTCTGAGAGAGAACTCTATCAACATCAGAGGCCCGAGACTGTTCAACACGCTTCCACTACACATAAGGGACATAACTGGCAAACCCCTCACAGTGTTCAAGAGAGAACTGGATAAGCACCTCCAAAGGATACCTGATCAACCAGGCTGTGACTCATACGTCAGGCTGCGAGCAGCCGCGTCCAACAGCCTGGTTGATCAGTCCAGCAACCAGGAGGCCTGGTCGATGACCGGGCCGCGGGGACGATAAGCCCCGGAAGCACCTCAAGGTATCCTCAAGGTAAGGTTGACACCCATGCATGCAAGCTCGTCCAGGATCGCAATCCCTGTGCTTTGTCGAAGGCTCCTTTGATGTCAACAAATACAGAGTACCTAGCCGTGTCATTAGCCAAGTAATTAACTATACAATTTGCTGTGCTCCGTCCTTTAACAAATCCATTGACCCCCTCCCCTAACCTGCCTATTTTGTGCAACAGTCGGTTTAGGATGATCCTTTCAAGCATCTTGCAAGTGCATGACACGAGACCGATAGGTCTGTAGTTAACATGTACACAAGTATCTGAGCATGTATGTATAAATGCTACACAATATCCCAGTAGTACAGTCAGGTTCATTCTCGACTTGCAATCAGAAGAGCTAATTTATTTAAGTGGGCAGCACTGAAGCTTCTGTTTTACCCCCGTCCCCTCACCAAAGAAGCAGGTTGCCCCCACAGACCACAATCACCGAGGAGACAACTTCCAGATGAAGGAACATAAGGCAATGTACAGGTCTCCATACATGGCTAATGTTTGGGAGATGTATTTTGCTTGCACACTGCCACAACAGGCAGGAGAGGGCTCAACACATGGCACCATCCACTGACAGGGTAGTAGTCAGAAAGCCACATTTTTGTGACAGTAGTTCCTTCGTAATTCCAAATATCCAGCTGCAGTTATCGTTGCTTTCTCTGTCAACTACTGTAGTTTTATTCTATCCTGTCAACCTGCTACACCATTGCAGTAGCTTCCTAACTAAAACTTATATGCACCTTTACTGAAACCTAGTATCCACAAGGCCTGAGTAGCAAATAGATTCTGATAACATTGAAATCTTAATCTAATGCACTACAGTAACTATATAAAAATTTGGTTTAGATCGGTCAGAGGCCCAGAATCTACCACAATTGAGCTAGTAGCACCATACCATTTCTATGTATGTTTAGCAATTAATAAAAAAAACAATTGTATGCTTGTTATTATATTTTGGTCGAGATTGTGACAATGTTGTACCACTTTGGGCACTGCATACACACAATTGTGATGCTTCAGTACATGATGGCAATGATTCTAACACTAATATAGTGATGATTATTTATTCGACTATAATATGTCCCAAGCTCTTGCTTGAATGAGTTTTGTAACAAATTGCAGTGAAATGTTCTGATTGTATAAGCAACTGAAACAGTAGAGGTTAACAACACACTAATATAAAAAATAACTTTATTAAAAAAAAAAAGTCACAATAACTAAGGGAATATCACTCCAAACATAACATTACTGCCTCACACATACACTCTTGGGAAAGTGTCACGCTTTACCACAAGTACATCCAGCTACAGACAACATACACTGTCGTCTGGCCCCGGGCTGGGCTTGGGGAGAAGAATTCCCAGAGCCTCCACCAGGTATAATCCACGTGCCCAAACTCATGGGACATTTTTCCTTATAGTTATTTGCCTAATTCCAGGAAACAATTTCTAAACTTGAATTACGTATAACAAAAATAATGTTATAAATATTATGGAGAAAACAAAAGGGTAAAGTACTTTTAGAAAGTTGTATAATTTTACAGCTCTAAATACTGTACATGTTAATCTTTTAAAGTGCTGGCATCTGCAGATTTCATTAAAGGATTATTTACAGCAGCATACATTAAATAAAACTTGTTAGATATCACAAATTATGTAATTATAATTTGTTAACATATCTTAACTGATCTATATTTAGTTTCTCAATTCTTCAGTTGGGTCTTTCACCATTATTCAGAATGTTCTACAGATACTGTACTGTCTAAACTCCATAGATTTAATATTCCACTCAGTTGAAACAAGAGTTTATTTCCATATACAATGGAACCTCAGTACTCAGACTATTAGTTCCAGAAGACCGTTTAAGTGCTGATCTGTTCAAGTACCAAATAATTTTTACCCCACAAGACATAACGTAATTGGATTAATTCAGACCATAAAAATACACAAACAGATGAAATAAATGCAAATTTATTCTCACTTCACTTGCACTTAGTAGAGTTGATGGTGTATGTGGAAGGTGGTGAGGAAGAGGAGGAGAGATGTTAATGTTTGCCAGGGGAGTCCACAACCATGAAAATGTCAGATAATTGTGCTTCTGGGGTTCTCTCTCTTTTCTGTCTCCCTCTATTTCCCCCATCTACTTATTGGATGCTTTTTTTTTTTTACAAGAAACCTGTCCAATGATATTTGCTTTTGCCTGCATTTCAGAATGTTTTCTAAAAGTTAATCATATACCTGTAGTCATTCAACATTTTATAACAAGGGTTGCCACAGCTCTGTCAGGGTAATCATTTTTAAGAAATCTTTGCCCTTCCCTCCATTTGGCACACATTTCTTTCATTAGAGAACTAGAGTTAGGGATACCAAACTTGGCAGCAGGAACAGACACGTAGACGCAAATTTCATATTTTGCTACAAGTTCATTTTCATCTATATCGTGGTCCTAATTATTTGTTCCATTTGGTTCTTATTACTAACATGCTTAGGCACCATGGTGACTTATTTATGCTAAGAATATAACAAATATCTAGAAAACACAAGAAAGTGTACAGAGAAGTTTAGTGGGATTGTGCACTGAATGACGCTACCAAGAAACCAATGTTATGCATCTTTATACTTGAGTGCCAAGCACATGGTCTACTACCAAGCACGAATAAAACATTCGAGTACCGAGGTTCCTCTATATTTTCATAAAATGTACTGTAGTTATAATGGCTTGGCATTTTCTCCTGATAATCCCCTTACTGTCTATATACCAGTACTTATACTCTGCCTCGTTCAGAAATGTTTCGACAAAGTTTAATTTTCGGACTTTTGCTTCCTTTTGTTGGTATTTAATACATACCCATAGCTCAGTAAATTGGAAAACAGTTATAAAAATATTAACTTGTACTATGTTTATGCTATGAGTTCTTTAACTGTGCCAAAATAGAGAAGCCTTCAGCTTTTAAGCAAAACAAGTCCAGTAGTGTACTGTAATATAAAAATAGTTAAAAAAAAGTATATATTTAAAGTATTAATGGACTTTATTTACCGCTTTTTTTTTTATAGAAAAATACACTCGGCAATTCCTAGGTTTGATTCCTCATTCTTTCTTCCACCACTGTTGTTGTTATGAAACTATTGCATTAATTCTGTAGACTGTCTCAATTTATTTTTATCTACATATGCCTAAATTCGTACAAAATAAATCTATAAACAGGGTGTAGTTAATCTAGCAACATGTATAAAATACAATAGCTTTCCGCATGGTAATTTATTCTCGTGTACATCAAACTGCAACTTCAGACGATAAGTGTGTACTATCACCAAGCCACTGCGATATAATTTCAGTACAATTAATCAGTTTATTTATGCACCTAATAATAAATAGAAATACTGTATATATTTTTCTGTTGAAAGAGTAAACACATCATTGAATGCCAAAGATTATATTTTCAGATAAATGAAATATAAAGACAACCCCCATGTTACAGTCGGCAACAATCCCTAGACTAATAGGATGCATCAACCATACAATACTCACAGTACAATAAGAGCTTGGTAATCCAAATTCTGGTAACCTGAATCTCTTAGCAATCTGAATAAATTCGTGTTCATTGTTTTTGAGTGAATGACAGGACTAAGCAGGTAAATGACAAAAATGCGAGGGGTAAACTGTACAAGTAATTGGGTTGTGTACATAGTAAGAAATTCAGCTAACTCAATCATAATTTGGATTATCAAGCATAGACTAAGAAAAAAAAATTGAAAAATTAAACTTGACTTTGGGAGTCACACCAATTTGATGTGTAAAGTGTTAGTAAGAATTATGTTGAGTAAGAATACACACAAGTGCTGCCTGCATGTGACGACCAACAATGGACCATGATGAACTTCTTCGACATTTGTAAAACAATATACAGTAATATACACTGAACACATGCAATAACACTCAAGTTAAAAATCACTTGTAAAATGAATTAAATAAGTTATCAGACAAAATAAACTAAGCAATATATGGCATAAATTTTCACAAAGCAATTCAATTAGCCTATTTTTACAAAGTATCCAATTGTGTTGAGGGATGCATACTTGAGTAATAAATATATTAAGATCATGTGAATATTAAAATATTTATGGACATGGTTAGGAAGCAAATATATTTTGGTTTGAAGGAGTGAAATTTTATTGAAATATTAATTGCTCGCCTGTAATCAATCGTGCATTAAAAGCCACGTAATACTGAAATTCAGTCTAAAGAAAAATAAGCATTTAAAAACACAATGCTCAGATCTTATGTTAATATAAACCTACCGTTCCTCAACACGGGCACTCGCTGGTATTGTATTAATATGATATGCCTTCTTACATTTTCACAGCAATGCCAGCATCAACATGTGTTTCTATAATGAACACCAATTAATTAATCGTTGTTGATCCATGAAAATTGAGAAAACTAAAATAATCATAATACCTTTTTTTTTTACAAAGATATTTTGTCTTATTGGTAAAAAATATTTTTATTTATATTCTGTACTGTACACAAGAAAAGTAAATGCATATTAACTGCCTAGACCAACCTAGACCAAGACAATTTCAAATTACTATATTTCACTTGTCATATCTTCTTACTAGTGTATATCGCATACTATTCAGTTAAACAAGTTTCACGCTATTGTTCTTATAAAACATGGAATATAATACCTAATATTCCATTTAAGAGAACAAATAATACAATTAGTGTTCTCAACATTATTCAATCCATATATGTATCTACTATATGCCTAAAAACCTACAGTGAACATTTGCACTTGTCAATATTATGTGACTGGATTTAAGAACAATCATTTAGTCGTAACTTTTTAAAGCCATGATTAGTGGACAAAAAATAAAGTTACTATTTAAAATAATTTAATTGATAAAACCAAAATTTTCTATTTCAATTAGCTACCACATTTTGCATATAGTTCTTTGCTTTTACTTTCCTCTTGCAACAATAACAAGAGGATGTCTGGTTTTGACCAGTCTGGTAGCCGACTGGTCAAGAGGACGAAGCCTCCTGGTGCCTCTACCGTGTTGGCAAGGGATTTCCTCTCCAAACAATGTATCATTTTACAACCACCTTACAGCTAATTCCATCTGATGATTACTGTTCTGCTTCATGAGGGGTGTCTACCGAATTTTGTTCATCCTGTTGGTGAAAGACATTAATTTGAAGTTAACTAAGCAAGGCTTAATTGTGGGATGCATCAGTTAATTTTATGAGATGAAGAGCAAAATTGGATTTGGTGAAAAGGAAAGTATAGTTTCTCAAGAAGAAGGAGAAATTATAAACCATCTACACATGTAAGAAAAGGCAAATGAGAAGATAAAATTTCTAAGAATTTTTCACTTGACTACTGATCCTCCCTTTATTTCACTAAGAATGTTGCATGGCTAAAATGAATACAAACCAAGATAAAGAACAAACAAGGGGCCAAAATATTATGAGAAACATAGGAAATGGAGAAGTAATTTTAATTAGTAGTGACTTGGGTTAGGTACAATGACCTGGAATTTTACAATGATAGGGAAAATAATATTGGTGTTCTTACTTGGGGTGATACTGCTTGGATGGGAAACATTTTTATGTCAATGGAAACCAACATGCTATCTGCCTCAATGCTGCTGGGGGCAATGATGTTGGAAAATATAGAAGGTATTGCTTGCTAATTAGAGGGAAGCCATACAAAGAATTAGGTCCAAAGGAAGGGATGTCAGCACCAAGTGGCAATGTGCCTAAAAGTAATTATCAAAATAAGGTACCAAACCTGGGAATACTATTTAGCACCATATGTGGTGCACAACAGTAAAAAGCAAAATTGCAGATATAACTTAGGATGCCAATACAAGAGAAAAGAAATAAGATAAGCAGTGTCAAAGGGATCAGATTCAACAAGGATTCTATCGAGTATCAAGGGACTGAGATATTAGGAGAACAAAATCTTCGATCATTCTGAAAATGATACAACGAGGTGCACTACCGTAAGTGACACGGTTAAAACAAGGCACAGGGACCAGATTCACGAAGCAGATACGCAAGTACTTACGAATGTGTGCATCTTTCCCCAATCTTTGGCGGCTTTGTTTACAATTATTAAACGGTTAATGAGCTCCGAAACACGAGGAGGCTGTTTATAACAATAACAACAGCCAATTGGCAAGTTTCATGCTTGTAAACTGTTTAATAAATGTAACCAAAGTAGTAAAAAATTGAGGAAATATGTAAAGGTTCGTAAGTACTTGCGTAACTTCTTCGTGAATCTAGCCCCTGGTCTCTGTTCCATTTAGTATCCCTAAATAAGAGTGTAGCCAATATGCAGCCTAGCAAGTCATTTCCCACCTGTTGCATAGGAGTAAGGCCATGGGGATACCACCTGGCACTCAGTTTGTTGTGGATTGTGTTATGGATGACAGGGGTAGTCATCTGTATTCCTATCCTCTCCATGTACACCACCCTATCCCCCCCTCCCCCATTCACACCATCCTATTATCATGAACACCATCCCGCCACCCCCGTGCACACCGTCCCGCCACCCCCGTGCACACCGTCCCGCCACCCCCGTGCACACCGTCTTGCCACCCCCGTGCACACCGTCTTGCCACCCCCGTGCACACCGTCTTGCCACCCCCGTGCACACCGTCCCACCACCCCCGTGCACACCGTCCCGTCTAATGGATAGGCAATGAAGGGGACAAAAAACTAACGAGTTGTTAGAAGATTAAACTAAGAGCTAAATAATGGCACAAGTGATGTATAGTATAAGTCAGTATCCTGGGGTCTATCATGACCCCATACACCGAGTACGTGTGCATATATTTTAACTTGCTTGTTCTATTTTTGTTTAAGTGAATATTCTACTTTCCCCTTCTTTGTGCTCTGATACTGAAGCAGCAATATAATCTTCATGAAACATTTTGAGTGGTATTTGCAAAATCTTTACAGCTATACCATACATGTCCCATTGCACAAGCAACTTTGAAAAATTTCAAAACTAATTTAATGATTAGAAATGACAAACCTTCGAATCCAATTCCTTTGGCAGATGTGGCTGCTGCTCATCATCCTCATCATCATCCTCCTCATCTTCCTCGTCATCCTCCGCCTCCTGCTTGTTTAATCTCTTGCGCCGATTTTCTTCAGCTTGTATCTCTTGCCACAGGAACTCAAACTGATCGCTCGAGTTACTCAGACCCTCGCGCCACAGTTCCTGGTGGGTTTCGTATTCTTCAATCTGCATTAAAATAAATAAAAATTCTTAATCTCACAGTCACAATATATATACTGTACAGGTATTGTAAACTTTTACATTTTTAACCACAAGAAATATAACCATGCACTCTCTCAACTCTGGAAACAATAAAATGACTGATCTTTATTATATAAAGAAACATTCAAACTCAAACTTGTATCTATTCTCTATTGCTGTAAGAGGTCTTAAATTCAAATTCTGGTAACCCAAATCTTTGAGCACTCTTGAGAATTCACATTTGAGTTCTTGATTTTTTAATCCAAATAGAAATTCAAGTTAAAAGGATATATGTAAGAAATTTTAATAAATTTGAATTCAAGTGCATAACATTTTAACTAATAGAAATTTGGGTTACGGGTAACAATTCAGTTAAAAGGACTATTTCTTTAACCCTTGCACTGTGCACCACAACCATGATTGTTTTAGGCCTATCACAAAATTTAAAACTCCCATGCACATACTAAGCTCAGGCCTCTAGCAACCATCTCCCCCCCCCTCCCCTCACAAAAAAATTAAAAATCCAAAGTCTGGCACATCACCATCCAGTGTTTGAAAGTGCAGGGCAGCCATACTAGGAGCCACTGAATGTCTAACAACAAGCAATGAGGTGACTAAATTGTATATATTTACAGCCAAAATGTGTGACGTGTGCATTTATAAGATTAAGACTCATACTAATGTATCTAAATTAGTAAATGCAAAAGGTGAATATATTACACATTTATATATCAGAAAGACTTCTCCCATGAAAGGCTCAAACCTTAGACTGCTAGGAGTCTAACATATGTAATCTGTGGCCACCGAGTGCTATCGGGACGTTGTGGAATAGCCTTGGCTATCAATGACTAATAATCTGTGGTCATGTGTAATTCGAATACTCAACTTGCTAGTCGGTTATAAGCTCCTAGCAGTCTAAGGTTTAAACCTTTCATGGGGAGGATTTTTCTGATGTATTTGGCTTGCACCTAGCACTACAGGGAGGGTAAATAATGGCAGAAGACTTGCGTCTTTCTAGATGGTCAGACCCCACTCCTAACTTGGTATTTTATGCCGGGTAGAGACGGGAGGCCATCTCCAGTGACGTGTAGTCTTTGAGAGAGTACCCACCGGCCACCAGGAAGCACAACATGCACCACAAATGCTACAAGATCCGGGGTATGCCTCTTAAGGGGGCGGTCCAATCCAGTTGGCTCCAAAAATGCAAAATGAAAACTCGTTCGATTTCAATCAAACTTTTTGACAAGTTCTATATGAAAAGTGGTTTCATCTGGTCCCAGTTTCAGCATCGTAGCATAAATAGGAAGGGAGAAAAAAAATAATGAAGTAGGTTTGAAAATTATGCACAAAATGGTCAAAATCGATTATGAATCAAAAGTGTCAACTGAAATCCTAGCTATGACTCTTTGCTATCACATAGCATATATTAAACAAATATTATAATTAGTTTAATTGGAAAAAATTTTAAGAAAAAAAAAAAAAAAAAAAATTTTTTTTTTTTTTTTTTTTTTTTTCAATTTGTTTTTTTCAAATTTTTTTTCGGACGATTTGCATCAAACTTACACCTTACTGACGTATACCTATCTGTAAGGATGCCAATTTTGGAGAAAATTGGTTGATGTCAACTAGCCACAGATTTTAGAACCTTAGACTTCATTAATTCTGTTTTTTTCAATTGACACAAATGTTTACAAAACTGAATAATTTTTTATTCAATTTACATGAACTTACACAGTATATGTGGAGGGCATGTCTCTACATGTGCAAGAATTCACTTTTCTCTAAGTCATTTATTGATTTTATAATAGCAATAACATGCCATTTTTGCATAATTTGTTTGGGTGGAAATTTGAACATTTGTAATAGGAAAACTAAAGATGTTTTGGAAATCCTAAATCATACAATCATTTATTATATGCTAATGTGTCAGAAAAGTGTCCAGCATATTATATCTGACAACGTGTGTGAAGAAGTGTAGCACTTGAAAATGTGTAAAAAAACGTTGAAAAAAAAGAAAAAAAAAAATCTTTTTCTATTTACGCTGCAGTACTGGAAACTTGGGACAATTTCAGCACTTTTCATATACAACGAGTCAAATAATATTGGTTGACACTTGAACAAATTTTTCTACATAACTAGACCGGCCCCTTAACGAGCACCATTCTCCACAGACCATCTCTCCGTGAAGCTTTTAAAGACATTGCAGGAGTGACACCCAACACATCACAACAGGAAGCGCACGGACATCACCTCCTCTTTTATAGTGGATGGAGGAAGTCGACATCAATTTCCTGTTTTTCAGCGCCAATTTCTCCAACCAACACCTTCGTCTCAACTTCCACGCCAGTACCTGCTGCACAGTCATTTATTCACATCTCAGCCAATGGATCGTGGAACATGATGAAGCTAATGAAAGAGCGTTCATGCACGACTTCAAGGAATTCAACCCTGACTTAGGGCTCCACAGAAGCTCACTTCTTCAACAAAAATCGCTCTCCTGAAGCTGACCTTCGAGACCGTAGCTGCGGCTACTCTGTCTACCAGAAATGGTGTTTACAGCTTTGGGATTCCACATTTCCCTATTCGTGTGAAGATGGAACGTTTCTCACACGTCAACCAGTGTCCTCCGGTGCTACTGAGTACACCCACCTACACCAGCAAATGTACCCCAGTTATTCGAGAAGTGTAGCCTTTGCTCAGCTGATTCCACCATTACTCGCACTGCAAGTCAGAACACTATGCTGTTTGCTGTTGCAAAGGCGATCAGTCCGGCAAGTTCCCATTCGTTGTCTCTCATAGACAAGACGTCAATCAAAAACATGGAGAAATCCACACCACCTACCGGAGCTAGTACCTCTGAAGCAACAAGCCAATCAGCGACCACCTCTACTTCAGTTTCAAGCGCCCAAGCCGCCATTTTCCTGGAGCTTCCGGGAGGACGTCCCACTGCTACGATCTAGCCAATGGGGAGCCAGCTCCCCAACAACCACAGCGACTCATCGAGCCAGCCGACGTCACCCCCAGCCCACACCGACCACCATTGAACAGCACAGTTCAAGCGTTAACATCGACGGCCAGCATGATAGCTTGCAATAACCCCACAGGAATACGTACGAATATTAAAGTATTCTATACAAAGCAAATGGTCTTCCAGCTTTCATAGTTCCTGAGGAAGTCTTCAACACCACTTCAAGCTCTCAAGATACAGTTTCGGTCCCTGACTACTCACCGGTGGAATGCCGCCGTGCTCACGATCTACTATCAATGCAGCAAGGCCTGCTCCTCCAGCAACTTCATAACAAGCCACTCAGACACCAACAGCTCCTCTATCGACTACTGTCTACAGTTCCACCTCTCGGTGCGAACCCTCAACTTTCTAAATCAGCTGCAATTCCCATTAAGCCTCAACAGGCAAGAACTCGCCCTCAAGATTCACTGCATCTATCTACTTTGAGTCAAGCTGACTCATCAGATTGAGAGTCTCGGTGGGAACACCACCACCTCCACTGAAGCACCCCCTACACAACCGAAGATTTCCGGCTGGAAACTACCTCCAACGATAGCCTCACCGTATCAACACGTAGTAGACCAACCAAACAGGCAGGAGAAGAAAAGCACCGACAATCTGCGACCGAGTAAATCAAGTAATCGGGTGAACTACCAACGTAAATGCTGATAAAGAACACACGTGACGAGAAGCCCTGCCTCCGCAAGAGACAGCAGCGAGCACCCATGAGAACTCCACTTTACCACCAACCCGCAGTATCAGCTGCAATTCTTACCTCCACGGTGGTTGGGCCATCCGATCTTCCATTCCCCTCTTCGACCTCATCTCCAGTTCCTAGCTCAAGATTTCTTCACTCCTTCCATATTATTATATAATAATATAATCACACACTGAGAAGTTATTGTTTAAAATTATGAGAAGAATCAAGATAGATCAAGATAGACAGAGACTACAAAGGATGACCCTGACAAACTGTGAGGAATGGTCAGTCTAGAAATGGCTGCTAAAGTTCACTCAGGAAAGTGTAAAGTAATGAAATATAGGCAAATGGAGCAGGGAGGCTGAACACAATGTACCATCTGGGAGGAATCCTGCAAGAGTGACAAAAGAAAGATCTGGGGGTTGATATCACACACGAAACTAGTCCCCAGAGGCCCACATCACAAAAAGAGGATATCATCACGCGGCATATGGCTAGGTATGCACGCAGCATCAAAGAACTGCCTTAGAAACTGTGTCAGGAATTCGGTCAGGACCCTGTATACCACTTATGTCAGACCAATCCTGGAATATGCAGCTCCAGCCTGGAGGTCCATACCTAGTAAACACGGGAGCAAAGTTCGAGAAGATTCAGCAGTATGCTACTAGGTGTTGTCCCGGAACCGAGAGGTATGAGCTACAAGGAAAGGCTAAAGGAGCTGAACCCACGTCCCTGGAAATCAGAGATAACCGGTGATGGGGGTTCTGTAAGAGTTGTTCTACTCCCCAAGCCCGGCCCAAGGCCAGGCTCGGCTGTGAGTTTGGTCCACCAGGCCGTTCTTGGGAGCAGGCCCGCAGGGCCACATCACCCACCCAGCCCGGCTGATCCGGAACTCTCCTTGGAAAACAGTAAAAGGAGAAGACGTAAGGGCGAGACATGATAACCCATCCTACAAAATCTCGCGAAGATTGAAGGGTGGACAAAAGAAACTCTTCAGCGCAGGTGGAACACAAACAAGGGGACAGAGGTGGAAACTTAGTAACCAGATAGCCACAGAGCAGTTAGAAAGGGGAACTTTTTCTTTGTGTCATAGTTAATAAATGGAATGCAACTAGGAAGTGATGTGGTGTGAGTGGACTGACTCCATACACAGTTCAAACGTAGGTATGATAGAGCCCAGTGAGGCTTCAGTAATCTGCTATCACCAGTTGATTGAACGGTTGTAGAGCCGGGACCATGAGAGATGAAGCTCACCCCCGCTAGCACAACTAGGCGAGTACACACTACATACACACACACACACACGAGCTGCATATTCTGAATTGATTATTTTCTTGTTTAGGGCTCTATCCCTCTGATAGTGCTCTTCATCTTGTTTAATTGGAAGGTAGTTCTCCAATGTCATCTTTGTGCGAGGTGAAGAAAAAGAAAAAATACTGTAGAATGTATTACACTTTTTATAAATTTACACAATGTTTCAAACCTACATGTTTTATTCTCAAATGATGGGGGTGGGTGGGTGGAAGGGGGAGAGCAGGGAGAGAGGTGGTTGACAGGCAGCCAATGCTAGCCAGTTTTGTAGACAGCCAGACACTCTTGAGCCACCCCTCTCTAACCACCCACCACACCATGCCACCTTGCCCGCCAGTGGCCTAGTTGACCCCAGTGGCTTCCTGAAGCTGTTTTGAAGAGATGGCTCCCCAACTATGGGTACATCAGTTGCAGAGTTCTGTTTTGCCTATGGGAGACCAGAGCCTGAACCTGGCCCCTCTTAAGAGGCACAGAGCTAGTGACACTCCCCACCCCACCAGGAAAGCATCCAGAAAATAACAAATCAATAACACACACACTATGCTGGATTCAAAGAACTAAAGCCTCAAAACTGCTAAACAAACTTCCCAACAATCTAACCTCTCAAAACTAGCATGAGCTCTTAATACTCCTCCCTGCAAGTACATCCTGTCCTCTTCCATTTACAATGCCACTAAACTGGTTTATTTACTAAACTGCCCAAACCTAACTGGGACCCACAAATAGAAAATGGGATTTCAGGTTAATTTTTTTGAGCTACTATTCAGAGATACGGCTGGCCACTAAGGGGAGGGCCAGGGCTAAAGCTTCAGGTCTTCCCAGCCTTCCAAACCAGTTCTGGAACACACATGAACACAACATCACCGATGACCCAGAAGGCAGGAAGTTACAAGGGCTCAACCAGAAAGAGGCATTTCATTATATTCAACACTGGTTTTCTGAGGGAGCTTTGTGGCTCCCTAAATTAATTACCAACATGAAGAACCACAAAAGATGCACTAGGAAGAGAGATGGCAGGTAATCAAAACAAAAGAGACAACTGGATGAGAGAAATGACCCAAAGTAACACACATGATGAGGCCTGGGGACATTAACTAAAAATACCAGGCTGCCAAGACCTGTTTCACTACCAAAACCTGCACATTTGAATATCAGCCCAGAACCTGTTAGCAAAGACCACTGTGAGAGCAGCATACTTACGAACATCATGGGCATCAGGGTAGACTGCAGGCTGGCTAGAATTAACACTGCAGACAACCAGAGAAACACAAGCTTTGAAACAGGGAATCAAAGAAAAGGATCTACCCACAAAGCATCCACCGAGGAAGAATTGATGGCACAAAGGCCAACTCATTCTTATCCAGAAAAGGACATGTTTGCAGATAAACATGATGTCCTCCAGGGCCCAAAAAATTAAAACCCTGCCTCTGCAGAAGAGCATGCAGCTCCCCAACCCTACAACCACATGCAAGCGTCAACAGTAAAACAGCCTTAAATAATCACGGACCGAGGGGAAACCATAAACCGAGGGAAAGAAAGGCGAGAACATAGTCAAAAGACCAAGAGGGGTTTGGGGAAGGTGCATGAGCTTTCTTGGTACTGGTGACCTCCACCTGAACTAAGTCCACCCCTCCTCTTCCTTTCCTTGTGGATGTGGCCCCCCCTCCTTCCCTACCTCCCTGGTTCCAGCTCCAAAGCATCTGAGGGTTTCAGAGTTGGGGTAGGGTTTAGCTAGGGATGTAGCTCGGCCTTCTGGCTGCTTTTGGCCAGAAACTGGACTGGTGACAATGGAGAGTCGTCGTTGTTTGATGTGCAAGTCAGCTTGTCAGAGTTGTGTATTAAAAATTTGACACTCGTCAACATTTTTCTGAAGGAAAAAGTGCGCTTTGTAATCCTATTTCAGAGCTTTTGCAGGCACCTTGCCTCAGTGCAATACATACTGGGTTGATCTCCGATTCCCAGGTGCTCCTCACCCACATGGAAGTTGTTGCAAAGGTCCTGATGGATAGTGTCTCATGGTCACATGACATGGCTAGTTTTACTCTTTTTGTTAAGATGTAAGCAGAGTGCAACTTGCAAGAGGGTTCTCAGAGAAGTGTTATAAATCACCGATGAAAAATATCAAAAGTTATTTGCAGGAAATTTCCTTTTGTAGTAAAATTTATGTATCAGTTTTGCATGGTAATGTTCTTAAACTTCTGAAGTTCATTCCCTAAGCAAGTACATCAGAGAGAATAAAACATACAGCTTTGGTTTTGCTGTGAACTTCTCTCCACTTAATAAGAATAAGCAAAGACTTTATCCACAACTTTAACATGTACTCTCCAATGCATTAAACAATGAGCCCATCATTTACCCACCATTCTTGGAGCAGACTCGTCAGACCCTGGCAGTGATATACTGCTGACCTTCTCAAAAAGTTTAAGTGGTGTTGGCAGATCTGGAAGCCCTTTAGAGCGGAAGAATCTGAAAATAAAACACGATTACCCAATTTATACATTAAAGCACAGAACTGTCCAGACTACCCATAAGAAGCCACATTACACTAAACTGCAGCAACAGGATTATAAGTACAAAGACAGGAAATATAGAATGTATTAGGACATATTCAAGTAACAAATTTTTCTTAACATTCAAGTAGGAAATTTGTCTTAATTCACTGAAAGTATATAAATGCAAAGCGTTACTTCCTGGATAGTGTGAGCTCGGGTCTCACCTCATTAGTGTTTCTTTATAATTTATCTGATGGCAACAAATAGATGGGAGCGGTAGTACTCTTTACAACTTGGCCTCAAAATAAAAGGCACAAATAAATTTCTTGTAGCAATTATTCTCCCTCTTATAATGGGCTTAAGGTATGATGTCAGAGATGATTTCATTGGTCCCCTTCCATTCATTCCCAATTTCAGGTATGAAAATCTTAAAAAATTCGGCCATCACTGCAAATACTGACGGTCAAGTTATAGAACGGCACATCTCAAGCAAACGTGCAATACTGTATGTCATTGTGAACATAATTGGAGATAAGTAAAGAACAGCTTGCCTCACTTATTACTAGTTAAACCCTCAAACAATAAAATTGAGATTAATATTGTGTAATAAATGTTTATAAGCAAAAAAGAAAAACTCAATTTCTAAATTAAGATACCATAAAATGTTGTGTCCACAACTTACTTTATGACACTAGTACAGTCCCGATACAAGAAGTGTAGAGCATTTGGGTGGGAAGGTTCAACAGCTTGACCCACATCAATAATCCAACATTTATTTTCATACCACAAAATGTTGTATGCACTCAAGTCAGCATGAACCAAATGGCATCCGTGGAACATCATCGTCATGGCCTAAGCAGGAAAAAAGTGATGATTATAACAAAATCCTTTCTGAGCAGCAACTCGGTAGTTCTCCCGGCTTAGTTTACTGGCTTGGCCAGGGCACTGTGGAGATGCCAGGCTACTGGTTAACTTTACTGACCTACTAAAGATCTCTCTCATATGAAGGAGCATACACAGATCAAAAATCTAACTGCAGCATAGACAACCCACCCACTATAATGTACAGGAATGCATCCAAATACCTTAATCCTTCTACTATGTGACACAGCTGAGGGATGTTTTAAAGTATCATTTAAGATTTAAAAGTTCTGCAGGTACACAGGGCTCACATCTGCTTTCTCAGGGGCTCCAGTAAACAGAAGCCATCTTTGAGAAAATTGTGGTTTTAATAAAAACTGACATGTTCTGGCATGGAGATGTATAGCATCTACCCCTAACCAGCAAAGAACAAGGTAAGTAACTCCCTGAAGCACAAGAGACCAAATCTACCAACTTGAGCAACACCCAAGCAGTAATTCGGCCATTAGAGAAAATTAACTCTGCCTGCAGTCACCAAACAGTCTCCTATAAATAAGAAAGGGAAAAGGCAGTCAACAACTGAAATTAATTCGACAACATTGCACTTCTATCATGAAGGCACAGAGCAAGTGACACTTCCACCCTGCTGGGACAGCATCCGCAGTCAACAACTGAAATTAATTCGACAACATTGCACTTCTATCATGAAGGCACAGAGCAAGTGACACTTCCACCCTGCTGGGACAGCATCCAGAAAGTCTGCAAACCAATACAGACCACTGCAGGGTACAAAGAGACTGAAGCCTCAAACACTCCTAAACAAACTCCCCAACAATGTAGACAAATACCTGAATCTCTAAATGTGAGCTTGCTAGCGCTACTCCCAGTAGTTGGGGAAAGGGGGCCCAGACCTGGTCCCCCTCTGGTCTACTACACCAGTTCTGGAACAAATGTGCAAATGACACCCATCAACTGACAACCTGGGAGATAGGGATAAAATTAGGGAGCCATGAAGACTCATCCAGAAAGAAGCGTTGAATGTAATGAAATGCTGGTTTTCTGGGGGAGCCCCTTGTGGCTCCCAGAAGATAACTAAATACAGAGGAAGGAAGAGCAGGGACTCATCAGGGAAGAGGAGAGACCAAAGGTCATCAAGATGAAGAAATGGTTGACCAAGAGAAATGACCTGAGGCCACACAGACATGAGAAGGCCTGAGGACATCAATGAAATACCTGGATGACAAGACCCTGTACCCAATTATCAGCCCAGGACATGTTAGCAAAGACCATTGTAAGAGCAACACAATTGTGATTATCATGGGCACGAGAATAGATGACAGGCTGGCTGAACATAATGACTGCAGACAACATGAGAAACACGAGCCCTTGAACATGGAACTAAGGAAACAAGATCATCCCAGAAGGCATCCACAGAGAATTTGGATTGAACCTGGATGGGGTTCTCGGAGTTCTTTTACTCCCCATTCCCGGCCAAGGGTCAGGCTTAACGTGTGAAATCTTGCTCAAACAGGCTGTTGCTTTGAGTGGCCCGCAGAAGAACATATCCACTACAGTCCAGTTGGTCCAGCACTTCTTGCATAAAACTGTCCAGTTTTTTCTTGAAGACATCCACTTTTGTTCTGGCAATATTTCTTATATTTACTGGGAGGATATTGAACAACTGTTCATACAGTGCTCTCTGATGGTACCTATGGCACCTCTATTCTTCACTAGCTTTATTCTGCATTTCCTTCCACATCATTCACTCCAGTATGTTATTACTGTGCAAATTTGGCACTTGGTCTTCCAATATTTTCCATGAACGGTATATATTATTTTATACCTCTCGTCTCCTTTTTAGAGTACATTTTGAAAGCTTCGAGATGATCCCAATAGTTTAGGTGCATTATCGGTGGCAGAAAGTAAGTGGTGATGGACCACCTCTGGACACAGCACATGATGCTTAGTTGGTTCGGCCTGGGGTGCACCAAGAACAAAAGAACCCCTCTTGAAGTCCACCAACTCGTTCTCCACTAGATATGAAGAAAACGGCTGCAAAGGAACATAATGCCAGCCAGGATTAAAAGAAATTCTGAAGCTCCCCAAACCTACTACCAGGGGAGAGTACCAGCAGGAAAACAGCCTTGGAAAATGTTACTGTATCAGACTGAAGGGTAAACCGTAAACCAGAGAGAAGAAAGACGAGGACATGGTAAGGCGCAAGAGGGCTCAGGCAGCGCATGACCATGCCAGATGTGAAACAATGAGCAAAACAGCTTCTGAAACAGTGCCGAGGTAATACTGACACCAAATGAAAGTAGCAGAGGCTCTGCTAGCACTGAATGATAAGAGGCAACAGTTTCCACAGTGAGATACCATTAGAAAAAACAAGAATGGAATGAAAGCACCACATGAACAGACAGAAGAGTGATGACAAAGGAAGAGGAAGTGGAGAAAACGGCACCAGGATGACAAACACAGGTGGGCCACCAAGTCAGCCACCTGCTCACCATAAAGACAGCACTAAGATGCATCAGAAGACCAGCCATGAAGTGCCAAGGAGAAGTTCGAACGAGCGAGGAACACCCCTGGGCAGATCTTTTGAAAGAGGCAGAGCCATGGAAAAACACTTGGGTTTGAATACCGAACAAGCAGCACCCGAGACCTGAGCCGTCTCACCGCATGGGCCCGATAGACACTTGCCCAGGGGGGCCCCCACGAGCATTGAACATGTGCATTATGGAAGCAGAATGTTTAAATATTTAGGTCTTCTTGCAAGCACACTTATAAAATATAATCCTACATGAACCAAAACAACTCTGCTGTGCAGTTGTTTTGGTTCATGTAGGTATATATTGGTTCATGTAGGTATATATTTGGTTCATGTAGGTATATATTGGTTCATGTAGGTATATATTTGGTTCATGTAGGTATATATATTACACCTTCCAAGCACCAACTCATATCTGGCCAAAACCTACCTCACAGTAATTAAAATTTTGATGCTAACAACAAAACTGTACAGATACAGATGAGCATTGTCTAAACTCTGCAGAGTAATGGCTAACTGTATAGCTAATTTCCAAGGTTGTTTATACAAAATCTGTAACAGTGGGACAGCATTTCAAAGCCACACAAAGTATTCAAGAACTATACACACACAACCTACACATCTGAAAATAAAGGAAGTGACTAGGTTTTGCTCTGTCCTGGACTATTATCACACAACTTAAAAATGATCTAAGATGGACCAAAACATTGTAACTGCCTTTATTTTCAGATGTATGAATTACGTGTAATTTTCACCCACATTGTGACTTACTCTGTATAATCAAGAACTTGTACAGTGAACCCTCATAAATTTTGTTTATCACTTTAAATAAAAGTTTGACTGGTATTTTAAATTTCTATAATTTAGCCCAATACATGCAAGTATTTTTTGTGTAATATTGCACCACAATGACAAATTTAACATTTATGCAATTTACCTTTAATGAATATTTATGAAACTTACCTTTACCGTCTGTTCATAAGCCGAACAGAGATCGGAAAAGGAAAGGTTTGCATCTTTCAGTTTTGGAGCTGCCTGATGATTGGATCCAATAAACGTCATCAGCAAGACATGTTGCTTAATGAGAATTGGCTCTGGGGAGGGGATTTTGGCACTCTGAAGCCGACGAAGATTATGATACTCTTTCTCTGCCCATAAACGAATAAACTGAAATAAACAAATCAAAAACAATAATTTGTGCAGAAAATTTTATTAATGCATTATCTAGCATGTATATCTTGAATTACAAAAAATATCAACTGACTCGTCCATCCTTCATGACCAGCAAATCGTATTAACACTTTGACCTGCCCGGTCCACTTCAAGATGGGGCCTGGCGTTTCTCTTAGGAGCACACCCACACTAAAATGTGGGGTTGGGCACTCATTTAGCAGAGACCACCACTTGGCTGAGACCAAACAACACTAGAACCAGAGTGACAGGGAATCTGACGCATGCTACCATCAGAAAAGAACTAATGATGGAGGGGTCAGCTGATTACAGGTTGTCACCCATCCCCCAAACAAGAGGGGAGAAATGGGGTAAATGAGCTGGTATAAGTTTTGTGAATTTTCAATTGTTTTACATAGTTTGGGAAATTCTTTGGTGCTCTCGATGCTGCAGTCTCATTTGAAGCCAGAAATGGTTTTTGTTTTATTTTGCCGACTTTTGCGTGCCTTTCTCGTTTAGTGGCAAACATGAATAAATCAATCAAATTTTTATTGTTAAGTGCCACTGCTCCCTGCACCTCTGAGGAGGCCCAAGGTTCTGGTTCACAGTCCCTGGTAGGCCAACAGAACTCAGCCACTGATGGGATCTAGTAGTAAGGCACACTATCAGAGATAATAGCTTCAGCGAGCCACAATGGGCTTCCCCCCAGAAAAGAAAAAAAATTCATCATGCAAATGCCTCCTGGAGGCATCTCTGGTTGCAACGAACTGGGTTGCTTCCATATAGTTTATGTGTACATCCTCAATTCAACAATCATTATTTCCCCTTGTGCATACAGGGAATGCCACTTAGAATGCTCTCACAATGCAGGGGCTTTGGGAGTGATTTTTACCCTTATCATACATACCTACCATTTCTACATACAAACCTATTACTACCCCCATTTCTTCTGTATTCACAAATACTATACTGTACTGTCATTTGTTGAGGGACTGTCTAGTAATCCAATAACTTTGTCTATGGTATCTGCTCCCTTTGTGACTATCCTGATGTTATATCCTTTACACCCAATGATTACAGTATTACAGACCTCTATCCAATATGTTTATTACAAATTTACTATTTTATGCAAGTTCTTTTCTAATTTCTTGTTTTTCTAATTTCTTGTCTAATTTCCACACACACCTGTTCACTGCATTCTTTGACCTTGAATGCCTACCATGTTGTTTTAGTGTCTGAAAACTTTTGCACATGATCATTTAATTTTCCTTGCACACTAGCCCCTGATTAACCTCCTCCGTCTACTCTGTCCAAAGTATTTTCATTGTACGTCCCTACTTTATCTGGCAAAGACTTTGATGTGATCGTCTGGTGACAGTTTACTAGTCATAATCACCCCTAAGATGCCAATGTCAAGTTGCACCCCAGAAACAAACATTTTAATTCTCAAACAGTAGAACACACAAAAATAAAGACCTTCTGAGTGTTGTTTTTAGTTATTCTGTCCTTGAATCTGTAGTCCTCTCTTATATAACGCTCCCGTGTCTTGAAATCTGTCAAGGTCGTCTTGAACACCTTCACAGCACAATCTTCAGGGAGTGGTCTATCTTCAAGCCTGATAAAACAAAGAATGAGTGGTGCATTACCTTCACCTTCCAGCAGTCTTTCAAGAAAATAAATGTTTTCATTGAAACATTGCAACAATGTTTTCAATACGACACAGTAAAAGTGGGATTGTATAGCAATTATGTATCAAGATAATGACGATGAAAAAAAGACCCATGTATAAATGTACTGTATTAAAACCTAAATATTCGGTTGTATCCTACATCCTTTCTCAAGGTGCTGTACACAATGTTCAGAACATTGTATACAGCACCTTGAGAAAGAACATAGGTTACATCCAAAAATTCAGGTTTTAATACATTTATACATATATTGGGTCTTTCCTTCACCTTCATTCAAGCACTACAGCATTGTACTAAGGTTCTCCAATATAATATATTTTTATAAATATTATACAGTAGTTAAAGACATATGATATTATGAATCTGTTACCTTCATGTACTAAGAAATTACAGTGCTTTCCTAATATATATTAACAAAAATAATTATACGCACATTTACAAATTTTAACTACAAAAACTTGGCAAAAAAATTTTTTTGTATAGCCATTTTGCCACAATTGCATTAAAGTGGAATTAAAAAAATAGAACTACAAGAGCTTTAGTTTTACAACCACATTTAGTTAAAGTGGCTATTGGCTCACTTGGCATATTCTCGTCAGGTGTGATTGGAATACAACTTTTCAATTACAACATTGAAGTGGCTATACATATTTTAAAACCAAATTTTTGTTTTATTATACAGTACTTACTTTCCAAGCTGACCATGAAAAACAACCGCCTCCTTTCCTGAACTGATAATGCCATTAAATGACTCCAGGATGGCATTATTGACCAACTTGAATATCAAAAGGCGAGTTTTAGGGTCGAGAGCCATATCTGATGTTGCTTTCTCCACCTTTAGGATATAAAGCCACGAGTTAAGCATCTTTCATTAATTTAAGCAACAATTTATGTATTATTACTGGTACTGTATAAAAAAATTATGTAAATACAACTAAATGGCTGCTACAGGACAAGCTCCAAAGAACAGCCATTACTTATATTACAAAAAAGTTGAACTTGCTATGACAGGCGACTAGGAAGACCGGTCAAAGCCTCATCAGTGACAAGACTAAGACACTGAGCAGAAACCGGCTTCAAGCCGAGACACCACCTGTTGGTGGTGAATCTTTTGCAGTGTTTGTTGGCCGTTTCAGTGCCGCTTTTTCCATGAACCATGCAGTTGTCTGCGTTGTCTTGTCTACTTTGTTGTTGCTTTCCCAGTGAGTGATGGTGACAATCCTCTGCTCCCTGTGCCACTGTGAGGGGGCCAGGTTCTAGACTCTGGTCCCTGGTAGGTTAACAGGATGCCTATAACTAATGTAACTTAGTGAAGCCCTCTCAATGATATAGCCTCGGGGAGCTATCAAGGGGTTTCCCCTTCCCCAGAATACAATATTAAAAAATACAGTACTAGAATGATACTATAAAATTAAAAACAAATTACAAATATTGTATAGTACAGAACTATATAAAACATGAACATAGATTATGAAATGTGCTCATCATCAAAAATAATTGAACAAATAAAATAACTATGATAATACAGTACTGTATTTTTTTTAGTGTACAGAGACAGGTAACAATTTTTTTTTTAGATTTTTATAGAAAATTTAAGCTTATAAAATACTGTACCTTGTCATGAACACGATGCTTTCTTCGCATATCAGTTAATGCTGAACGATAAAGTTTGTTGAATACCTAGAACAAATTAGAACCTTGACATTAACGAATCAATATACAATATTTATAAACAATATTGCAAAACTATTAACATTATTTTTACTGTATGCATTCATACAAAAACCTATTTTTTAAAGCATCAGCATTAAAAATAAACCTGGCAATTATTATTAGAACTACTGTACTACATAGCTTATTTACACACCTTATTGGGTAAATGCATATCAAATCCTCCTCCATCTCCTGTATTTATACCAGGCGGTAGATTCATTATCCTTTCAGCATTTTTCCGGCCGCTTATATTAAGATCATGTTTGGTGACAATTTTTGCACCACATTTCACATAACCACATGAAGGTATCACCGGGTCTTTGCGCTTCCGTTCCTGAAATAATAAAAAATTAAGCATATTAGAAGTGCTGTAAGAATATAACTTCAGCCATCTTCATCACAATTAGTCTTACATTATTTCAGTAAAACTAATACAAAACTCATTCACAAACCTCAAACGAGTCTATGGCTCTGTTTTCCTCATCTATTTCTGGGAGCTCATCATCACTGTCTGGACCGTACCATTGAGGACAGACCTTAAACTTGTTAAATGAGACAGACACTGAAAGAAATGTAGAATACCAAACATTATACAATTTATTAGGCATATATATATATCATAATAATTACACATTTATTATCATTTTCCACTGTTATGGGGGAAGGTATCAGATGCAAGGAAGTAAATGAGATGTATGCCAAATTCTGTGACATATACAACAAAGGCACAAAAATATTTATACAAAAACACAGATGCAGTCAGAAAACAGGATTGGTTCAACAGAAATTGTGAGGGCCAGAGATGAAAAGACAAGAAAATGGTTATAATATAGGAAGAGTCCTAACCCACAAACAGAGCAATACAAACAAGAAAAACAAATACACAGCAGTAATGAGAGAGGCAGAAAGAAACTTTGAGAAAGGGGTAGGAAGACAAATGTAAAACAGAACCAGGATTTTTCTTTAAATCCATTAAAAGCAAGCTGCTTGTAATGGATAAAATCCAGAAATTGAGAATGGGAAACATTCACAAAAAATGAAAAAGAAGTGCGTGAAACACTAAATGACATTTCAAAATGTGTTTGTGCAAGATGAGGTTTTCAGAGCACCAAACAATGCATTTTCCACAGCAAACAGAGGTGTCTCGAGACAAAGTGGAAAAAGTACTCAAGGGGCTAGGAAGGCAAAGCAGTTGGACCAGATGGAGTTTCACCTTTGGTACCGAGAGAA
This sequence comes from Procambarus virginalis, assembly GCA_020271785.1. Lineage (NCBI taxonomy): Eukaryota > Metazoa > Arthropoda > Malacostraca > Decapoda > Cambaridae > Procambarus > Procambarus virginalis. The sequence goes on from WNGS01145354.1 coordinate 6,462,513, forward strand.
TGTGCAACAGACCTAAGCATTCCACTTCAATTGATATTCCAAATATCTTTGTGCATAGGAAATTTAGCAGGTAGACGAAAAATGGCAAACAGTTCCAGTCTACAAAAATTACAGCAGAGAAAGCCCTCTAAATTATTGACCTTTATCTTTTGACAAGCATGGTAGTCAAAACACTAGAAAAAATAGGTAAAACCAAATGAGAAGAACACCTAGAGAGTAATGACATAATAGATAGACTTTTTTTAACCGGAAGATTGTGTAGCAAATTTACTTGGTTATGATAGAGCTGCAGAGATTCTACAGGAAAGAGATAGTTGGGTTGACTGTGTCAAAAACCTTTTATTATGTCCAGACAAGAGTCTCACAAAACAGGTAGTTTTGGAAACTGAAACATGCTGGAGGGGGTGACAAAGAAACTGCATACATGGATGAAAAATTCTGACAAAAAGATGAGGGGGTTAATTAGAGCCAATGTATCCGACTGAAAGTGTTACTAGCAAAATACAACAGGGTTTAGTTCTAGCACCAGTAATGTTCATCGTCTACATAAACAATCTACCAGAAAGAACACAGAATTATATGAACATATTTGCTGATGATGCTAAGATACTAGGCAAGATAGAAAACCTAGATAAAATAAATGCTTGGGGCACCATGTGGTAAATGGAATTCAATGTAAATAAATGCTATGTTAAGGAATGTTGAATAGTAGAATATAAACCACACACAACCTACAAATGATATGGAAAGGACTTAAAGAATTAAGAAAGAAAGATCTGGAGGTGGTTCTGGATAGTCTACCATCACCAGAGGAACACACAAAGGACTGTGAGAGGAGCATATGCTGCGCTTTCCAACTTCAGAATCACTTTTAATTACATGGATGGTGAAATACTCAAGAAAATGTTCATGACTTTTGTGAGACCAAAATTGGAATAAACAGCAGTTGTATGGTGCCAATATCTCAAGAAGCATAGTAATACACTGAAAAAGATGCAAAGGCATGCTACAAAATGGCTTCCAGAACTAAAAAACAAGAGTTATGAAGAGTTATGTCAAAAATAGAAGATAGAAGAAAAAGAGGCAATATGATCCTCATTTACAAAACAATAACAGGAATTGACTTAATTGACAAAGAGGAATTCCTGAAACCGGCAACCTCCAGAACAAGAGGTCAGAGATTCATCTCAAGGAAACAAAGGTGCCCAAAAAATTATTAGAAAGTTTTCTTTTCCAAACAGAGGTGGAACAAGTTAAATGAGATGATGGAGGCGAAAACCGTCGCCAATTTCAAGGCATTATATGACAAAGTACTGGGAAGACAGGACACCACAAGCGTAGCTCTCATCCTGTAACTACTCTTAGGTAATTACATGCACACAGGGTGCATGCATGTATATAATATGCATACGTGTGTATAGGGTGCATATACATGTGTATAGGGTGCATGCATCTAAGGTTCATGTGAACAAGGGGCATAAATGTGTATAAAGTTCCTAAGATGTGTACAAGGTTCACAGGGTGCATACACGTAAATAGTGTTCATAGGGCACATGCACGTGTATAGAGTGCATGTGCGAGTACAGGTTGCATACACGTGGTGCATGCGTATGTATAGGGTGCAAACTTGGGTTCAGTCTCCAGATGCATCCAAGACAAGAGAAATGTAAACAAACAAGTGGTGATTTACAGTGTCATACTGTTATGGATGACAAGTCAATACTCTACTATATTCTAGGACAAGGTACTGAAATTTTCTGTAGGTTTTTGCATGGGTAACACACTTGACATTAACAGCCGACAACATATTAGGAACACGTCTCACCTTTGGAATTGCCATTAAAATGTCTCTCCTCTCTGTTTAATTGCTGATCATATTCACGATCATATTCGTATTGAAGCATCTGAGCCAATAGGAGATCATCTTTAGTGTCGTCCGATTCTTTCAAACTAATCAGATTACCGGGGTCTGTCTTATCATCAGTTAAAGACCGGTAGTAAGCCTCATTTTCTCTGCAAATAAATATAATGTACATAGGCATATGATAATTTGAACGAGTATACAGAACATAACATATGCTTAGTACCGATTCAGGATTTACTCATTGTGCATACCAAACAAACACAGCAATATCCTGTTAATAAAAAAAAAAACACCCACTCACTTCTCAAGCATGTCCTTAGCAAGGTCTTCTGACATGAGGTCACGAAATGAGGTAGAGGTAGACTCTCTCGGAGGCAAAACTAATGCAGCAGCCTCACTAAGACTAGCTACTGGAAGGCCGCCAACCATCCCAGCACCACCCCAAGCAAGCTTTGGAGCGAGTGAAGATGAGCCGATAGGTTGATGTTCATTCACTGGTTGTGCCACTTCAGCTGAGGAGGCCATTATAATCTACTTTTTTTAGAAAGCTTTTGTGTTTAATCCTTTTGGTACTGTAATTTAGCTTAATCTATAATTAAGTCTTTTTAACTTTTGTACTGATACTGTAATAGTATTTTCTACCTGAAATATAAGACATTACAAGTTAATAAAAGTGTCAACAAGCATGCCATAAGTTATGCATATTTATATTACAGGCTGAAATATACATAAAATATTACCATTTTAACTTGAAAGACCAATACCCACAACCACACACATTAACATGTGATTTTGTTAACATATTAATGAGAAAATCCATAGGAGCCTATGAGGATGACTCAAACTTGTGCACTGGATACTCCCAACCACACACCTTAGACCACTACACTACCACATGATAAAAAGCAATGCAACCTGGGACTCAACTGAATCCTCTAGGGGGTTAAAAGCAACATTTTTTTTCACATTCTACATTCAATACCAACATTATAATACGTAAATACTGTATATTTCCTCTTTACTTAGGTAATTTAGGTTGGCTTTGGGTAGCTTTAGGAGGCTTTGGATAATTATGTGGAACACCCCCAATCTTGCCTACTGCATCTAAGCATGGAGACCTCACCTTTAAAGGAATATCCACTTTGGAGAAAGTTCAACACAGACTTAAATAATCGCAGAGCGAAGCCAACTCATATCAGGAATGAATGAGGGGCCACAGGGCTAACAACAAACCAGACAAGACAGGGCTGATCTCAAGACCTTTAAAATACTAAACATGTTAGAGGATATTAATTTAGATCACTTTTTTAAAATAAAATGTAACATGTATACGGAGCAATGGCTTCAAGCTCAGCAAGCCACAATGCAGGACAAAAACACAAGATGGTTGTTCACCCACAGGGTTACATATCCATGGAACTGCCTACCTGCCAAAGCCGTAAATGCCAAGATATTACTTCAACTCATAATCCAGTTATAAAAACAAATATTCACAAATAATAAGGTTACCTTGACAAGCTACCGGCTTCCTATCCCCTCCCCCCCCCCCTAGAGACATGGTGAAACGGAAAAATTATAATTTCCCATTGTCAGGGACAAGGCCTGTAAGATTAATATAGATACCTTCAAGCAAACGAGTAAATCTCTCCAGAATGAACCCCACAATAGTCATCCAACTACTGGTTATATATTTACTGCAACGTGAATTGAGGCATTAGGTGCAAGGAAATGTGCCTAAACGTCTCGTCTTACTTAGGAATCATATATAGCAACAAAACAATTCCCACTGTGGACGTATTACAAGGCGATGGTTTTCACAAGATTAAATTGTTCCAACATACGCTTGTCACCCAAGACAACTGGTCAATACAATCTTAATCAAATGTGTCATTTGATAGTGAAGGAAGCGGAAGGGTGTTAGTGTTAAACACAGGTGCTACTTGCGGGAGGCAGGAGGCAGAGCAGGAGGCAGGAGGCAGAGAGGAAGCAGGAGTACGACTGTCACGCCTCACCGTCCCGTCAGGGTCGCCCCTCTTGTTTATCCACCTCTCGTGTGTTCCAACCTGGCCACTTTCTCACCGCTATCCAATTCTATCCTTTTATTGGCCTCCTTTTGTATTTGTTCTATTTTAAAAGGTATATTATATATGCTTATATGATTAAACAATATAAGTGTAAATTTATGGATGGATATTTATATAATGGCTGAAGAAAGAGTCTCTCGTAAACGCATTCGGACAAAGACAGCATTACACCACATTTGTCAAAAGAAGAACATAATGAAGAACAACATAATGATTAACAACGTTATGCATAATATAGAATATTAATTTTCTATATACTTGTATTTATTAACTTGAAACTTAACTTCTCCATATATGAAATATCACATTGCGAAAGAAATCAAGCAGTTGCTATGGTAACGAAAATTTGTTTACTTCGAGTTCTGTTTCCCATCCAGCAGGTGTTCCCCCCCCCCCCTACACCAACAAGAGCCACGTGATGTCATCTTGCTTGGAGAAGCCTTTGTACTTACCTAGTTGTGCTTGCGGGGGTTGAGCTTCGGCTCTTTGGTTCCACCTTGCAATCGTTAATCTATTGGTGTACAATTTCCTGAGCTTCTCGAGCTCTATCATATCTACATTTGAAACTGTGTATGGAGTCTGCCTCCACCACATCACTTCCTAGTGCATTCCATTTACTAACTACTCTCACGCTGAAAAAGTTCTTTTTAATGTCCCTGTGGCTCATTTGGATACTCAGTCTAAGTACTCCTGACACTGATGGATGCCTACTACTACCTGTGCCCCCTTGTTCGTGTACCACCCGTGTTAAATAAACCATCCATGTCTACCCTGTTAATTCCCAATGTGGGGTTGTAACCACAGGATGGGGTATGGGGTGCATTAACTTAGAGAAGCCACACACATCTTGTACAATTTACCACTCCTATATAGTGACTGTACATCCTTTATTAAATAGGCTATCTTGGAATCTCATACCATTGTATTTCTTAATTAATCTACGGTTCAAAGGGCCTTCTTCCTCTCCCGCTTCCCACTGACGTTTTCCTCGATCTCATTAGACTCTGTGTTGACGCTAACTCTTTCTCTTTCAACGGTAAATATTACACTCAAACTTTCAGAGTTGCTATGGGTTCCCCTCTCTCCCCTGTTCTTGCTAATTTCTACATGGAATACTTCGAAACTGTTCTTCTTCCTTCTATTGATACTCGTCCCTCTCTTTGGCTTCGCTATGTTGATGACATTTTTGCTTTATGGCCTCATGACCTTAATCTTTTCCAGCCTATGGTGTTAATCTATGGTGTTTAACGAAGATAAGTTCCAGCTCATGCGCTATGGAAAAAATTAAAATATAAAAACGGAAACCACGTTTCCGTTTTTTTCTCCGCTGGTGCGGGGAATACCAACACTCTTTTATGAATAAAATTTAAACTAAGAAATAGGTCCTTGTGCACAACAACAAGGTTGTTGTGAAAAAGAACAACAATTTCTGTTTTGCACCTGACAGAGATCTCCATCTAACTGAATAATTTACTTGAATAAGAGGGCAGAGCAGTGTGTCATTATTTGTGTCAAGGCAACCCCCAATAATAACGTCACAAGTTAGGTAGCCAATCCATTTTATATAACATTTGTTATATCCTGCAATATTTAATTATCACTTTATTAACACTTTAAATAACTAACACTTCACTTTTTTGGGTAAATTAAAGTTAAAACAGAATTCCATAAGCAGGACTGGTGGGCTGAACTAAGATTATTTACTAAGTGGATGGCACTTATAGCTGATCCCTTCCTGTGATTGGCTGTTGTGTGAATGTGAACAAAGAGGTTCTACCAATGATATGCCACCATTTTATTTATTATGCACCCCCCCCCTCCGTGGTGCCTCCTTGCCGTGGTGAGGGGCTCACGTACACCTCCCTGGGACCGGTGTGGGTTGCCTGTGCCCCCTCACCTGCCCCCTCTTTGGGTGGTGTACGTGCTGAAGGGCACCATGTAGGGGCCTTGTGAGCCATCGGACCACCCGCTGGAAGGGTCGCCTGTGAGAGGCCGCCCTGAGTGGATGGTTGGGTGTCCAGGCTAGGGCGATAGGGGGACTGGGGTCTTAGCACCTGTGTGGGAGAATGCACGAAGTAGTAGGACTCCCCTGTTGAAAAGGGGGAGCACCGCTGGGGACGACACACCCTTCCTGCACTGGCCCGCGCTCGGCCTCCCTGGCTGCCCTGGTAGGTGGTATCCCTTGGTTCCGGGTCCCATCCCTTTTATTCGTTTGCTTTATGGATGACGACTTGACTACTTCTAACCAGGCTCATGGGGTGGGCGACCAGGCCCCTGAGTCGGACCGTCCTGGAAGACCGGGATCTGTAGCCTCCACTGCAGAGCCCGGTTTAGGCCCAGACCGGACTCTTCCTCCCTGCTCCCCTCCCTCCTCTGTGGTTGGGTCGAGCTCCAAGCCTGCTGTGGTGACCGTCTCGTCCCCTTGCACGGCTCCATCTCTTCTTGCGACTACTGCGCCTTTCGACCCGTCTCTCTCTACGGGTTCTCATCGCCGTCCCCGCCGCGGCCGCTCTCGTATGCTTCCTTCCCATCCTACTTCGTTCCATGCTTTGTTTGGTCCTGCTACATGGACTAAGTATTTTGACCTCCAACCCTTGGACTCGACTCCTCCTGACGATTTTTCCCTTCATAGGCATCTTGTCGATTCCGTGGACGCCTCTGTCACCTTTAACCCCACTCGTCTTGGTACCCGTGTCGTTGCTGCTCCTTCTCAGGATGCGGCCACTCGCTTGGCCGCCTTATCCTGCCTTGGTGAGACCCCTGTTCGGGTCTCGAAGAACGCCCGGTTGAATGCCAGTGTGGGCACTGTTCTCCTCCCGCACCATGTTGCGACCGGTGTTAGGGATCTTAGGGACTGCCACGAGGATATCAAACATGTCCTCGAGGCCCAGGGTCATTCTGTCCTCCAAGTGGATACATTTATTCGTCCCCCTCGTGGTCATCGCCGTCTGCCTCTCCGGGTTGTGAAGGTTACCTTTGATGGTAGGACCCTTCCATCCTCTGTTATTCTCGCTGGTGCCAGGTGCTCCGTCCAGGAGTATATTCCATCTCCTCGGCTCTGCGGTAAGTGCTGGAAGTTTGGGCATGGTACCCTCAGGTGCTCTAGTCCTGTCTCTCTCTGTCCCCTGTGTGGAAGCGAGGGTCACTCTAAGTTAGAGTGCACTTCCCCCCAGGCCCGCTGCCTCAATTGCGGTGAGGCCCACCCTACCTTCTCCCGTGCGTGTATTCGTTACAAACTTGAGGCGGCTGTCCTCACCTTGCAGCACCGGGACCGTTTGTCTTTTCCTGAGGCCCGACGCCAAGTTCATCGTCTCCCCTCTTTCGCTGGTGTCTCCTATGCTCGAGTGGTGCGCTCTTCCTCTCCTCGTCCTTCCCGCCTTCCTCAGTCTCACAACCGTTTCCGAGGCTTAGACCCAGACACGCCCACCACCGCCTCCCCTGTTTCCCTCAGTTCTGTCCCGAAGGGTCCCCCTCCTGGTTCTCTGTCTAGGGCTCCCCTTCATTCTACCCAGTCTGTCGCATCTCCTGTGTCTTCTATTTCCTCTCCTACTAGTCCTTCTCCTCCGTCTCTTGGCTCTCCACGCCGCCTGACTGTGCGGGCCGACGTCCATCGCTCTCCTGATGGTTGTGTTGTTCGCTCTCGCTCTTCTTCTCCTATCGAGACTCTGGAGTCTGTTGCCCAGTACGTTGCTGCTGGGACGCCTGTTTCTTTGAGTCAGAAACGGAAACCTGGGTCCTCTCCTTCCTCCTCCCCTGTCGGTAAGAAAGCTTCGCTTTCTTCTTCGCCCCCTATCTCTGCTTCTATCGTTCCTTCCCCTCCCGCTTCGGTGGTGGNAGACCCTGTTTCACTACCAAAACCTGCACATTTGAATATCAGCCCAGAACATATTAGCAAAGACCACTGTGAGAGCAGCATACTTACGAACATCATGGGCATCAGGGTAGACTGCAGGCTGGCTAGACTTAACACTGCAGACAACCAGAGAAACACAAGCTTTGAAACAGGGAATCAAAGAAAAGGGATCTACCCACAAAGCATCCACCGAGGAAGAATTGATGGCACAAAGGCCAACTCATTCTTATCCAGAAAAGGACATGTTTGCAGATAAACATGATGTCCTCCAGGGCCCAAAAAATTAAAACCCTGCCTCTGCAGAAGAGCATGCAGCTCCCCAACCCTACAACCACATGCAAGTGCCAACAGTAAAACAGCCTTAAATAATCACGGACCGAAGGGAAACCATAAACCGAGGGAAAGAAAGGCGAGAACATAGTCAAAAGACCAAGAGGGGTTTGGGGAAGGTGCATGAGCTTTCTTGGTACTGGTGACCTCCACCTGAACTAAGTCCACCCCTCCTCTTCCTTTCCTTGTGGATGGGGCCCCCCCTCCTTCCCTACCTCCCTGGTTCCAGCTCCAAAGCATCTGAGGGTTTCAGAGTTGGGGTAGGGTTTAGCTAGGGATGTAGCTCGGCCTTCTGGCTGCTTTTGGCCAGAAACTGGACTGGTGACAATGGAGAGTCGTCGTTGATTGATGTGCAAGTCAGCTTGTCAGAGTTGTGTATTGAAAATTTGACACTCGTCAACATTTTTCCGAAGGAAAAAGTGCGCTTTGTAATCCTATTTCAGAGCTTTTGCAGGCACCTTGCCTCAGTGCAATACATACTGGGTTGATCTCCGATTCCCAGGTGCTCCTCACCCACATGGAAGTTGTTGCAAAGGTCCTGTTGGATAGTGTCTCATGGTCACATGACATGGCTAGTTTTACTCTTTTTGTTAAGATGTAAGCAGAGTGCAACTTGCAAGAGGGTTCTCAGAGAAGTGTTATAAATCACCGATGAAAAATATCAAAAGTTATTTGCAGGAAATTTCCTTTTGTAGTAAAATTTATGTATCAGTTTTGCATGGTAATGTTCTTAAACTTCTGAAGTTCATTCCCTAAGCAAGTACATCAGAGAGAATAAAACATACAGCTTTGGTTTTGCTGTGAACTTCTCTCCACTTAATAAGAATAAGCAAAGACTTTATCCACAACTTTAACATGTACTCTCCAATGCATTAAACAATGAGCCCATCATTTACCCACCATTCTTGGAGCAGACTCGTCAGACCCTGGCAGTGATATACTGCTGACCTTCTCAAAAAGTTTAAGTGGTGTTGGCAGATCTGGAAGCCCTTTAGAGCGGAAGAATCTGAAAATAAAACACGATTACCCAATTTATACATTAAAGCACAGAACTGTCCAGACTACCCATAAGAAGCCACATTACACTAAACTGCAGCAACAGGATTATAAGTACAAAGACAGGAAATATAGAATGTATTAGGACATATTCAAGTAACAAATTTTTCTTAACATTCAAGTAGGAAATTTGTCTTAATTCACTGAAAGTATATAAATGCAAAGCGTTACTTCCTGGATAGTGTGAGCTCGGGTCTCACCTCATTAGTGTTTCTTTATAATTTATCTGATGGCAACAAATAGATGGGAGCGGTAGTACTCTTTACAACTTGGCCTCAAAATAAAAGGCACAAATAAATTTCTTGTAGCAATTATTCTCCCTCTTATAATGGGCTTAAGGTATGATGTCAGAGATGATTTCATTGGTCCCCTTCCATTCATTCCCAATTTCAGGTATGAAAATCTTAAAAAATTCGGCCATCACTGCAAATACTGACGGTCAAGTTATAGAACGGCACATCTCAAGCAAACGTGCAATACTGTATGTCATTGTGAACATAATTGGAGATAAGTAAAGAACAGCTTGCCTCACTTATTACTAGTTAAACCCTCAAATAATAAAATTGAGATTAATATTGTGTAATAAATGTTTATAAGCAAAAAAGAAAAACTCAATTTCTAAATTAAGATACCATAAAATGTTGTGTCCACAACTTACTTTATGACACTAGTACAGTCCCGATACAAGAAGTGTAGAGCATTTGGGTGGGAAGGTTCAACAGCTTGACCCACATCAATAATCCAACATTTATTTTCATACCACAAAATGTTGTATGCACTCAAGTCAGCATGAACCAAATGGCATCCGTGGAACATCATCGTCATGGCCTAAGCAGGAAAAAAGTGATGATTATAACGAAATGCTCCTTTCTGAGCAGCAGCTCGGTAGTTCTCCCGGCTTAGTTTACTGGTTTGGCCAGGGCACTGTGGAGATGCCAGGCTACTGGTTAACTTTACTGACCTACTAAAGATCTCTCTCATATGAAGGAGCATACACAGATCAAAAATCTAACTGCAGCATAGACAACCCACCCACTATAATGTACAGGAATGCATCCAAATACCTTAATCCTTCTACTATGTGACACAGCTGAGGGATGTTTTAAAGTATCATTTAAGATTTAAAAGTTCTGCAGGTACACAGGGCTCACATCTGCTTTCTCAGGGGCTCCAGTAAACAGAAGCCATCTTTGAGAAAATTGTGGTTTTAATAAAAACTGACCCATGTTCTGGCATGGAGATGTATAGCATCTACCCCTAACCAGCAAAGAACAAGGTAAGTAACTCCCTGAAGCACAAGAGACCAAATCTACAAACTTGAGCAACACCCAAGCAGTAATTTGGCCATTAGAGAAAATTAACTCTGCCTGCAGTCACCAAACAGTCTCCTATAAATAAGAAAGGGAAAAGGCAGTCAACAACTGAAATTAATTCGACAACATTGCACTTCTATCATGAAGGCACAGAGCAAGTGACACTTCCACCCTGCTGGGACAGCATCCAGAAAGTCTGCAAACCAATACAGACCACTGCAGGGTACAAAGAGACTGAAGCCTCAAACACTCCTAAACAAACTCCCCAACAATGTAGACAAATACCTGAATCTCTAAATGTGAGCTTGCTAGCGCTACTCCCAGTAGTTGGGGAAAGGGGGCCCAGACCTGGTCCCCCTCTGGTCTACTACACCAGTTCTGGAACAAATGTGCAAATGACACCCATCAACCGACAACCTGGGAGATAGGGATAAAATTAGGGAGCCATGAAGACTCATCCAGAAAGAAGCGTTGAATGTAATGAAATGCTGGTTTTCTGGGGGAACCCCTTGTGGCTCCCAGAAGATAACTAAATATAGAGGAAGGAAGAGCAGGGACTCATCAGGGAAGAGGAGAGACCAAAGGTCATCAAGATGAAGAAATGGTTGACCAAGAGAAATGACCTGAGGCCACACAGACATGAGAAGGCCTGAGGACATCAATGAAATACCTGGATGACAAGACCCTGTACCCAATTATCAGCCCAGGACATGTTAGCAAAGACCATTGTAAGAGCAACACATTTGTGATTATCNAATTCTTGTGATTATTTTATATATCATTTTGTCCATCTGTGTTATAATTCATACTACTGAATATATTGTTAAAATATATATATTAATATTTTATATGAATATTTCTTAGTCCTAAGGAATAAATACTTTAATAAATTTATTATTGCTTGTGCCAATCATGTGATCACACTGGTGACCCACTATATATTACAGCAATTCTATGGCCCTAGGCAAACAGTTCTTTAATGCTGTACAGGGTTATGAGCCGTGATGTACGATCTGGTTACAACGCCAAGGTACCGATAGTGGTCAACCCATTCAAGTGTTACACCATTAATTTGCAGTTCTTCATTTGCTCTCCGCTTGTGATGGGAATATGCCTTCGTCTTGTTTGTGGAGAGAGTGAAACGAGCTCAATACATTTCCTTCCAAGGAGTTCAATGGACTGTTCAATTTTTCCCAGGGTGGGAGCTTGTATTAGAATATCATCTGCATATCCCACTTGTTGTGTTCCTTCCGGAAAATCAATATTTGCAATGGCGTTCATAAGTACATTGAATAGTGTAGGGCTTAAGACTCCTCCTTGGGGGGTCCCGAGTTCCATATTCATTGTTCTGGAGACTGCTCCATTGAAGCAAACCTTGGCTTTCCTTCCTGTGAGGTAGTCTTCAACCCATTTCATGAGTCTCCCCTTGACACCCATGCATGCAAGCTCGTCCAGGATCGCAATCCCCTGTGCTTTGTCGAAGGCTCCTTTGATGTCCACAAATACAGAGTACCTAGCCGTGTCATTAGCCAAGTAATTAACTATACAATTTGCTGTGCTCCGTCCTTTAACAAATCCATTGACCCCCTCTCCTAACCTGCCTATTTTGTGCAACAGTCGGTTTAGGATGATCCTTTCAAGCATCTTGCAAGTGCATGACACGAGACTGATAGGTCTGTAATTACCAGGGTCATTGGGCTTCGGTATGGGAACAATTATTGCGTGTTTCCATTGTGTGGGCAACACTCCACTTAGGAATGACTTGTTAAACAGGTGGAGTATTGGATTCCCAAACACTTCACACAGTGCACTGAGTATGTCGTAGGTGACGCCATCTTCACCAGGTGCTGTACTTTTACCCTTTTTCATGGCGCCCCTTACTTCTTGGGCTGTGATTGGTTCCCATATTCGTCATCACTAGACAGTGCTCTTGTTATCCTAATCCTTCTGTCATCATGTCGCAGGAGCTGTTCCCTGCTGATTTCTGCAGGGAGGGAGGAGGAGGATGCTGCATCACTCCACTTGTGAATTAGTTCTTCAGCCTTACCCTGGGGGTCTTTGTGAGCCGCGGGCCGGACTCTGCCACCCTTAGCTATCTGAATTTTTGCCCACACTTGTCTTGCAGATGTTTCCCGTCCAATAGAGCTAGTTAGTTCTCTCATGAACACTGTGAGGGGTCGGCCAGTTATGTCCCTTATGTGTAGTGGGAGCGTGTTGAACAGTCTCGGGTCTCTGATGTTGCTAGAGTTCTCTCTCAGAGTAGCTGTTGCACCTCTGCTCTTCAACGGGAGTATTCTGCACATCCTGCCATGTCTTCTGGTCTCATGTGATGTTATTTCTGTGTGCAGGTTTGGGACCAGCCCCTCTACTATTTTCCACGTGTAAATTATTATGTATCTCTCCCGCCTGCACTCAAGGGAATACAGATTTAGGTTCTTTAGTCGGTCCCAATAGTTTAGATGTTTTTCTGAGTGGATTCTAGCAGTAAAGGATCTCTGCACGCTCTCCAGGTCAGCAATTTATCCTGCTTTGAAAGGGGCTGTCATTGTGCAGCAGTACTCCACTCTAGAGAGCACTAGCGTCTTGAAGAGTATCATCAGCGGTATAGCATCTCTAGTGTGAAAAGTTCTTGTTATCCAACCTGTCATTTTTCTTGCAGTTGTGACAGCTACTTTATTGTGTTCTTTAAAGGTAAGGTCTTCCGACATGAGTACACCCAGGTCCTTTACATTGCCTTTTCGTTCTATGTTGTGATTTGGCTGCGTTTTGTACGTAGTGTCCTTTTTTATATTTTCATTTTTTCCGTATCACGAACGTATCTTCATTAAATACTATATTATTTTTATAGCCCATTGAAAAACCTGATTTACGTCTGATTGGAGGTTTGCCGTGTCCTCTATGTTGTCTACTCTCATAAAAATCCTAGTGTCATCTGCAAAGTATGATACAGTACTATAGATTGTGTCCTTGTCTATGTCCGATATGAGGATGATAAAAGTACTGGAGCAAGCACAGTACCCTGGGGCACCGAGCTCTTCACGGTTGAGGGTTCTGATATTATTTTGACTATTACACATTAAGTTCAGTTGGTCAGAAAATTGTAGATTCATCTGCCTATTTTTCTGGTAATTCCGTTTGCACTCATTTTATGTGCAATAACACCATGGTCTCATTTGTCGAAGGCTTTTCCGAAATCTGTGTAAATTACATCAACGTTTTGTTTGTCTTCCATGGCATCTAAGGTCACGTCATAGTGGCCCAGCACAACACCCACATGAAAGAGACCCGACAAGCCCAAGAGACCAATAATACTGTCAACAAACTCAGTAAAGAAACCCTCGTTGCCAAGACTCCAGTACAGCCTGGTCGGCGTGCAGGAAGGGAACTAGCAGCAGAAAGCTCCAAGCCATTACGACTATATAGTACTGAGAAGGGGTCAGGATAAAGATTTGGGATGGGACGGTGGGAAGGAAATGGTGCCCAACCACTTGTGGACGGTCGGGGATTGGACGCCGACCTGCATGACGCGAGACCGTCGCTCTACCGTCCAGCCCAAGTGGTTCGGGAGCAGCTCAGGAAGTCAGTTTCACAGATTTTAGTTGCAAGGAATCATTCAGAATAAACACAGAGCTAAAAAATGAATAAGTACCATAGAAAAATACATGAACGAACACGCCCACACAGTTCACTATGTGAGGGGGTATGTTTCCTCTCCCAAACCTCCACAGTTCACCAAATAGCTCTCCCACACCCCCGTCCAACCATTTGGTCTGGACGGTAGAGTGACTGTCTCGCTTTACTGCAGGCAGGTCGGCAGGTCTGTTATCCCCACATAACTCTCCCACACCCCTAACAGCTCCTCACATAACTCTCCCACACCCCTAACAGCTCCCCACATAACTCTCAACACCACAAACCAGATATAACAATCTCCTACAGCTCAAAACACAACGGATGAGCAGAAGAGCACAAAAGACTAAGGGGACCTTCAGGATGGGCTGTAAGATTCATGCAAAACAGAATACACCAGAAACTGTGGTGATCCAATAAGCCAAATACACAGATCATAGAAGCCCAGGAAAGTTCTGGAAGAAAATGATGGGAATCTCAACCAGAAAAAATATACAGTACATCAAACACAATCTAGTAAATCAGCTTTGTGAAGACAGACAAGGACAAGCATTCAGGAAGTATCGGCAAAATATTTTCATAATAAACCTGAGGAAAATGTCAACTTTTGTCCCAAGACGTAAACAAAAATTAGAAATCTTGAGGGAAACAGAGCTGCAACTTGATTCCCAAGACAAACAATAGCCTAACATTTGCTAGGAGTCCCACATTAAGATCCAAATACCTTCATGCAAACTGCACATTGTGAAGAAAGATATCTAAATGACCATCGAAGAGAAACAAGAAACGTTTATAGAGTAACCTTGGCATGAACACAACTATGCTTGCATAAGGCTATAGTCTGGCCTCGATTACATTCTAGTGCCGCCTCTACACATGTTTTACCTGAGGGCCACTATTTCACTATTGTGGCCTCGACAGTGTTAAAAAGTAACATGCAAAGTTACAATGATGCAAAACAAAGCACTGATAAGAGCATCAAAACACCGTCCACTGTAATACCAAATAAGTCAAACTCCATGAAGCCCTTAATATGTAATAGTTGAACATCAGACAACAGCAGCAAACCACCAGGATGTGGAATAGTTGAAATGCTGGAAGACTTGGTGCTAAACATACTATTCCAAGATGAATCGCCCCATCTCCACAGCTGGTGACCCAAGAGCCTGGATCTACTCGAGGATAATCAAATCCTCACAATACATAATTCAAAGATAAAATACAGACTAGAAAAAACCTACAAGAGAACAAATAATAAACAACCCTGAAACATTATCAAAACATGTACACAAGTATCCGAGCATGTATGTATAAATGCAACACAATATCCCAGTAGTAGCCAGGTTCATTCTCGACTTGCAATCAGAAGAGCTAATTTATTTAAGTGGGCAGCACTGAAGCTTCTGTTTTACCCCCGTCCCCTCACCAAAGAAGCATGTTGCCCCCACAGACCACAATCACCGAGGAGACAACTTCCAGATGAAGGAACATAAGGCAATGTACAGGTCTCCATATATGGCTAATGTTTGGGAGATGTATTTTGCTTGCACACTGCCACAACAGGCAGGAGAGGGCTCAACACATGGCACCATCCACTGACAGGGTAGTAGTCAGAAAGCCATATTTTTGTGACAGTAGTTCCTTCGTAATTCCAAATATCCAGCTGCAGTTATCGTTGCTTTCTCTGTCAACTACTGTAGTTTTATTCTATCCTGTCACCTGCTACACCATTGCAGTAGCTTCCTAACTAAAACTTATATGCACCTTTACTGAAACCTAGTATCCACAAGGCCTGAGTAGCAAATAGATTCAGATAACATTGAAATCTTAATCTAATGCACTACAGTAACTATATAAAAATTTGGTTTAGATAGGTCAGAGGCTTAGAATCTACCACAATTGAGTTAGTAGCACCATACCATTTCTATTTTACCATTTCTGTGTATGTTTAGTAATTAATAAAAAAACAATTGTATGCTTGTTATTATATTTTGGTCGAGATTGTGACAATGTTGGACCACTTTGGGCACTGCATACACACAGTTGTGATGCTTCAATACATGATGGCAATGATTCTAACACCAATATAGTGACAATTATTTATTCGACTATAATATGTCCCAAGCTCTTGCTTGAATGAGTTTTGTAACAAATTGCAGTGAAATGTTCTGATTGTATAAGCAACTGAAACAGTAGAGGTTAACAACACACTAATATAAAAAATAACTTTATTACAAAAAAAAGTCACAATAACTAAGGGAATATCACTCCAAACATAACATTACTGCCTCACACATACACTCTTGGGAAAGTGTCACGCTTTACCACAAGTACATCCAGCTACAGACAACATACACTGTCGTTTGGCCCCGGGCTGGGCTTGGGGAGAAGAATTCCCAGAGCCTCCGCCAGGTATAATCCACGTACCCAAACTCATGGGACATTTTTCCTTATAGTTATTTGCCTAATTCCAGGAAACAATTTCTAAACTTGAATTACGTATAACAAAAATAATGTTATAAATATTATGGAGAAACAAAAGGGTAAAGTACTTTTAGAAAGTTGTATAATTTTACAGCTCTAAATACTGTACATGTTAATCTTTTAAAGTGCTGGCATCTGCAGATTTCATTAAAGGATTATTTACAGCAGCATACATTAAATAAAACCTGCTAGATATCACAAATTATGTAATTATAATTTGTTAACATATCTTAACTGATCTATATTTAGTTTCTCAATTCTTCAGTTGGGTCTTTCATCATTATTCTGAATGTTCTACAGATACTGTACTGTCTAAACTCCATAGATTTAATATTCCACTCAGTTGAAACAAGAGTTTACTTTCATATACAGTGGAACCTCAGTACTCAGACTATTAGTTCCAGAAGACCGTTTAAGTGCTGATCTGTTCAAGTACCAAATAATTTTTACCCCGCAAGACATAACGTAATTGGATTAATTCAGACCATAAAAATACACAAACAGATGAAATAAATGCAAATTTATTCTCACTTCACTTGCACTTAGTAGAGTTGATGGTGTATGTGGAAGGTGGTGAGGAAGAGGAGGAGAGATGTTAATGTTTGCCAGGGGAGTCCACAACCATGAAAATGTCAGATAATTGTACTTCTGGGGTTCTCTCTCTTTTCTGTCTCCCTCTATTTCCCCCATCTACTCATTGGATGCTTTTTTTTTACAAGAAACCTGTCCAATGATATTTGCTTTTACCTGCATTTCAGAATGTTTTCTAAAAGTTAATCATATACCTGTAGTCATTCAACATTTTTATAACAAGGGTTGCCACAGCTCTGTCAGGGTAATCATTTTTAAGAAATCTTTGCCCTTCCCTCCATTTGGCACACATTCTTTCATTAGAGAACTAGAGTTAGGGATACCAAACTTGGCAGCAGGAACAGACACGTAGACGCAAATTTCATATTTTGCTACAAGTTCATTTTCATCTATATCGTGGTCCTAATTATTTGTTCCATTTGGTTCTTATTACTAACATGCTTAGGCACCATGGTGACTTATTTATGCTAAGAATATAACAAATATCTAGAAAACACAAGAAAGTGTACAGAGAAGTTTAGTGGGATTGTGCACTGAATGACGCTACCAAGAAACCGATGTTACGCATCTTTATACTTGAGTGCCAAGCACATGGTCTACTACCAAGCACGAATAAAACATTCGAGTACCGAGGTTCCTCTATATTTTCATATAATGTACTGTAGTTATAATGGCTTGGCATTTTCTCCTGATAATCCCCTTACTGTCTATATACCAGTACTTATACTCTGCCTCGTTCAGAAATGTTTTGACAAAGTTTAATTTTCGGACTTTTGCTTCCTTTGTTGGTATTTAATACATACCCATAGCTCAGTAAATTGGAAAACAGTTATAAAAATATTAACTTGTACTATGTTTATGCTATGAGTTCTTTAACTGTGCCAAAATAGAGAAGCCTTCAGCTTTTAAGCAAAACAAGTCCAGTAGTGTACTGTAATATAAAAATAGTTAAAAAAAAAGTATATATTTAAAGTATTAATGGACTTTATTTACCGCTTTTTTTTTTATAGAAAAATACACTCGGCAATTCCTAGGTTTGATTCCTCATTCTTTCTTCCACCACTGTTGCTGTTATGAAACTATTGCATTAATTCTGTAGACTGTCTCAATTTATTTTTATCTACATATGCCTAAATTCGTACAAAATAAATCTATAAACAGGGTGTAGTTAATCTAGCAACATGTATAAAATACAATAGCTTTCCGCATGGTAATTTATTCTCGTGTACATCAAACTGCAACTTCAGACGATAAGTGTGTACTATCACCAAGCCACTGCGATATAATTTCAGTACAATTAATCAGTTTATTTATGCACCTAATAATAAATAGAAATACTGTATATATTTTCTGTTGAAAGAGTAAACACATCATTGAATGCCAAAGATTATATTTTCAGATAAATGAAATATAAAGACAACCCCCATGTTACAGTCGGCAACAATCCCTAGACTAATAGGATGCATCAACCATAGAATACTCACAGTACAATAAGAGCTTGGTAATCCAAATTCTGGTAACCCGAATCTCTTAGCAATCTGAATAAATTCGTGTTCATTGTTTTTGAGTGAATGACAGGACTAAGCAGGTAAATGACAAAAATGCGAGGGGTAAACTGTACAAGTAATTGGGTTGTGTACATAGTAAGAAATTCAGCTAACTCAATCATAATTTGGATTATCAAGCATAGACTAAGAAAAAAAAATTGAAAAATTAAACTTGACTTTGGGAGTCACACCAATTTGATGTGTAAAGTGTTAGTAAGAATTATGTTGAGTAAGAATACACACAAGTGCTGCCTGCATGTGACGACCAACAATGGACCATGATGAACTTCTTCGACATTTGTAAAACAATATACAGTAATATACACTGAACACATGCAATAACACTCAAGTTAAAAATCACTTGTAAAATGAATTAAATAAGTTATCAGACAAAATAAACTAAGCAATATATGGCATAAATTTTCACAAAGCAATTCAATGAGCCTATTTTTACAAAGTATCCAATTGTGTTGAGGGATGCATACATGAGTAATAAATATATTAAGATCATGTGAATATTAAAATATTTATAGACATGGTTAGGAAGTAAATATATTTTGGTTTGAAGGAGTGAAATTTATTGAAATATTAATTGCTCGCCTGTAATCAATCGTGCATTAAAAGCCACGTAATACTGAATTCAGTCTAAAGAAAATAAGCATTTAAAACACAATGCTCAGATCTTATGTTAATATAAACCTACCGTTCCTCAACACGGGCACTCACTGGTATTGTATTAATATGATATGCCTTCTTACATTTTCACAGCAATGCCAGCATCAACATGTGTTTCTATAATGAACACCAATTAATTAATCGTTGTTGATCCATGAAAATTGAGAAAACTAAAATAATCATAATACCTTTTTTTTTACAAAGATATTTTGTCTTATTGGTAAAAATATATTTTTATTTATATTCTGTACTGTACACAAGAAAAGTAAATGCATATTAACTGCCTAGACCAACCTAGACCAAGACAATTTTAAATTACTATATTTCACTTGTCATATCTTCTTACTAGTGTATATCGCATACTATTCAGTTAAACAAGTTTCACGCTATTGTTCTTATAAAACATGGAATATAATACCTAATATTCCATTTAAGAGAACAAATAATACAATTAGTGTTCTCAACATTATTCAATCCATATATGTATCTACTATATGCCTAAAAACCTACAGTGAACATTTGCACTCGTCAATATTATGTGACTGGATTTAAGAACAATCATTTAGTCGTAACTTTTAAAGCCATGATTAGTGGACAAAAAATAAAGTTACTATTTAAAATAATTTAATTGATAAAACCAAAATTTTCTATTTCAATTAGCTACCACATTTTGCATATAGTTCTTTGCTTTTACTTTCCTCTTGCAACAATAACAAGAGGATGTCTGGTTTTGACCNTAAAATGGTCTACCCAGTGGACCCCGGACGGACGGACCCCAGTGGACCCCCAGTACGGACGGACCCCAGTGGTTCCCAGGTCGTTCTGCAGACGACCCCAGACGACCCAGTAAAAATGAAGAGGAGCAATAACGACTCCAGTCTGTCCCACCAACATCGGTCTACCTAGAGTGGACCCCAGGACGGACAGACCCCAAATGGACCCCAGGTCGCTTGTCAAGACCCAAGAGAGAAGAAAGAAGAAAGAAGAGAGAAGAGAGAAGAAAAAGAAGAAGAGAGAAGAAGAGAAAGAAGAGTAGAAGATAAGACCAAGCTGAGTGAGACACGATGCCTAGTGTCCCTTGCTGATGTCAGCATCATTGCATGGAGCGTAATTGCAAGACAGGATCGTTTGCCTTAACTGGCCGCCCCTCCTGCAAGCATGTTGCTCTGTTGAGTGATTCCTCCTGTGTCGTGCGGACTTGATGTGGCTGTCAGAAGTGGCTCTCTGAAGGAGGCGTGCTGGAGCAACTGGGAGGGAAGAAGTAGGATGGGATTTCTACGGTGCCAACTATATGGAGGTCTCGAAACTTGTAGTCCCTATAGCTGTGAAGAACCCCAATATACGTCTCTCATGGTGACTGACGTAGGGCCAATTACAGATCAGCTGGGACAACCGAATTCCACGGTCCTGTGCGCAGTTCAAGTAGTAACGGCTTCCTGGTTGGCAAGAGTTGTTGTGCGTTACGACGGAGAAGCGACGGACGCAGTGGTGTTGACGAAATATGGTACAGGACTATCTACAGGACCAAGCAGTGATGTCGCCCAGCCAGAGACAATGGACGTCTGTCTACATATTTCATTTTTAGAGTAGGATGATGTATATTTGTTAGCTAGGATGTAATTTTTTCCGTTAATAAAGTTGTCGCACACAGCTAGCTGCTTTAGCAGTGTTGCAAAAACTTTATTTTCGGGGAGAAGGGGAGATGTAACACTGTAAAGGTGTTTGGTTTAGTTTTATTTAATATATACATGGAGATATATGAGTCGCAGACAAGGATTTGACAGACGCCAACTTGTCTGGCCTGGATCTCACACCTCTAGTTTTAATGACACCGAGTTGACCTGAGGTCAGGTCATGCGAATCTCACCTGGCTCTCGCTAATCTTATAATTGAGCCGGGTAGCCTTCAAACATGCCGACGTTTAAGGAGTGGCTTGGTAGAGTGCCGGAGGCTATCTACTTGTGGGCGGAGTTAGCCACTAGGTTTCCCAATATATACTCGGAGAGATATCGATTCATCAGAGGAGAAGGACAGAAGAAGCAGAGCAAAAGACAAGAACAGCCGGCGGGGGCGGGACAGTCTCTGTCAACTACAGACTCCCCCCCCCCCCTCTCGCTATTCCACGGAGACAGACACTTGGTGAGTTGAACATTGAGGGACTTTGTCGTGTTCACTAAACAGGTGTTGTGTGATGATCAGGGGCAGTCGAGTTGTAGGGTTCTCGAATTCTTGGATGATGACTCACTTTGAATATTACCATTTTAGTTGAATTGCTTAAATTGATACTTAGTATGTGAAATATAATTGAAAGTTATTATTTAAAGTGTGTTTAACTTTGTTACCTGGAGTCTTGAGTGAGATGAGAAAATCTCAGCGGTTACTGGTTCATGAAATTAATGAGTACATGTTTAGAGTTGAAACATGGTAATAACATCTTTTGGTACAGACAAGTTCCATTCCTTGTCTTGTATGTAAATGATCTAGAATGGATGGTGGCAGCATTTCTATCTTCTATTTTCTACTCCTATCTTCTATTTTCTACTTCTACTATCTACTCTTCTACTTCTACTATCTACTTTTCTACTTTTACCTATCTACCCTTCTACCTCTTCTACTTCTCCTACTCACTTCCTACTTACTCCAATTTTAAATCATTCCCCCTACCCCCGTTACAACTCTGACACTAAAAAAGTTCTTTCTAATATCTCTGTGGCTCATTTGGGCACTCAGTTTCCACCTGTGTCCCCTAGTGCGTGTGCCCCTTGTGTTAAACAGCCTGTCTTTATCAACCCTGTCGATTCCCCTGAGAATCTTGAATGTGGTGATCATGTCCCCCCTAACTCTTCCATCAGTGGCTGAATGCTAAATGTGTATGTTGATATGTGGGTTTTTTCGATCGGCGTTCCCTGTTTGCCGATGTTCCCTGTCTGCTGATGTTCCCTGTCTGCTGGCATTAACGGCCGCCGTTGTGCTAAACTGTCCTCAGCTAATTACACATCATTTGCGTTTTTAAACGTTCGTTAAGTCGGTTGTCACCGTCGCTAACACAATTAGATTAGACCTCCACTAGTAAACGTCGTCACTGTTTAATACCGTTCACCATCGTTCTGTTAACTGACCTCACGTTTCATGTCACTCTTTTACCGACGTAGTGTGAGTGTACACCACCGTAGTGTGAGTGTACACCACCGTAGTGTGAGTGTACACCACCGTAGTGTGAGTGTACACCACCGTAGTGTGAGTGTACACCACCGTAGTGTGAGCGGTGGGCAGTAATCACCGTGAAAGAGTGCGAGTGTGGAGTGCGGACCAGCTGGAGGTCAACACAGAGGAGAGGAGGAACCCGGGCCACTACACACGCCTCGAACGCTACAACTAAATTGCTCCATCCTCCCGCGTCTATCTGGGCCCGTGTGGGTGTGTGGGGGAGGGCGGGGGATGGACAAACTTGGTAGAGATTGATGGCTGAGTTTGTTGATTGGGGGTGAAAGGAGCTATGTAGGGGGTGGGAAGGGGAAGCTAGATAGCATGGAAGACATAACGGAATTGTATACAGTGGTTTGATGATTGTTGCAAAGTTTGCAGAGTGTTTCTGCTTTTGGTTAAGTCGCACTCAAAAATATATTTCTGGTGTGATGCCCATGGGTTCCGTTACAGCCCTCTAGGAAGCGCTTAAGGGCAGAGTTAGTATTACAGTGCAGAGTTTTATAAGTGTAGAACACACTTGAGGGGATGTCCAGATACTTGGTACCTTTCAAGGTAAACTATTATGTTTAGTATATCACCTATGCACGTATTTAATAAGTCAATATTGACTATACGATTTTGCGAGGACGGGTTGCACATACTCAAGGATTTCCATAAGGTAGGTGAGTGCGGTCTGGGATTGGAGTTTGTTATTGCTCTAATCGCTGATGTATGTTGGGTAATTAGAGGTCGAAGGTCATTTTGGGTTGTGGATCCCCCAGGCAGAGATACCGTAGATGAGATATTGATAGATAAGAGAATAAGTTACCAAGACAAGGTGACCTACGTACTTTCTAGTCTTGGAGAGAAGACACAGTTTTAGAAATTTGTATTATTATTATATTTTGTATATAGCAATGGAAGTTCAGTTTACCGTCAATGTAGACTCCAGGGAATTTACAGTCTACTCTAAACATTAATTGGGAATTGTAAATTCTTAGGTTAATTTCATCGGTGGACTTGTTGTCAAGAAATAAAAAAATGCTTTGTCAATGTTGAGAGTAAATGTTTTAGCATTCAGCCACTGATGGAATTTTTGTTTGTTTAGTTCAGTGTTGCGTCATTAGAATTACTGAAATTGAAATTGAAATAAGTTTATTGAGGTAAAATACACACAAAGGGATGAGGTAGCTCAAGCTATTCTCACCCCGTTCAGTACAACGTGTTAATACATACACAGACACACATCACAAACAATCTTAATGGGTTTGTAACTGTGCACTGTTTTAGATAATGTTCCAGTGATCTGTTGTGGTTGTAACTGTGCACTGTGTTAGATAATGTTCCAGTGATCTGTCGAGCATTTCTCCACAGTGCTGACATTGAAGGGAGTGACCTCTGACTCCATAGTGGTGTAATTTGAGAAGTCTATTGTGGTTAACGGTGTCAAAAGCCTTACGGTGGTCAACAATAAGCCAATGGAGTACTGATTCTTGTCGAGGGCTCCATGGACTGGGATTATTCTGGCCTTCTTAACAATATCTGGGAAGATTCGAAGCTCAAGGGAGTAATGCAATGGCAGGAGCCAAGAACCTTGAAACTTTTTTTATAAATTAGGGTTGGTATTACAGAAAGGTTACTTGATTTTATTTTAAGTGAGAGGCTTATATATATGTCACTGACATTAGAATGCATTGTATGTATTGCATTGTATTGCATTGTGCATTGTATGTAGTAGCTTTATCTATAAATTCATCAATATTTGTATCACCCCTTGTATTTATATACTTTACCTGAATAAACATTTGAATTTGAATTTGATTTTGAGAAGAATTTGTTAGAGACAGGTACAGAGTCTCAAGATAGGTACAGAGTCTCAAGATAGGTACAGAGTCTCAAGATAGGTACAGTTTTGATATTCCTAGAGTACGACTTAATCAAACTAGAAATGCTCTACAAATCAAGGGACCCAGAATGTGGAATGACCTTCCCAACCATGTTAAAGACTGTACCTCTCTTAACCAGATTAAGATAAAAACGAAACACTACCTAATAAATTCCCTGTAACCTACCTTACCCCTCTATTGTTAACCCATGTCTGTTTTTTTTTAATCAACGCTGTTTGTCGATCTATTGTACTTGTGCTGCTTTTTCAGTCATGTTCCCCCCCTTTTTTTATCTTTATTTGTATTTGTTCTCAACACATTTATTCTTTACACTCAATTAGTATTAAGTTTAGATATTAATGTTTTTCCTGCCCGAAACGCATTGCGGAATAGTGGCTTTAGGCATTGTACTGTACTAGCTCTATCTATAAATCGATCAATTTATGTAAAATTCACTTGTATGTATGTACCTTACCTGAATAAACATATTTATTTTATTTATATAGGTGAAGGAGAGGTGGTAATCAGCATTTGTGTGGGAATCTGGGATATCATTTGCAAGAGAAACGCCAGGAGATGAGAAGAAATTATTGAATTTAATAGGTGTGTCAACTGCAGGTAACATTCTATCATTTCCAGCGAGGAATTTTGTTTTTACCTAAGTGTTATTTGACCCTGAGGTCTGGAAAATGATGTTCCATGTTTTTTGTTGTTGTATGTCTCCCTGTATTTGATTAAATACATTGTCATAGTAGCTTGGCCTGGTGTTTTTTATTAACTTAGATTTTTTTTTAGAAAGCATTGAAAGCCTCTTGGACGAATCTCTAGAATAGCTCCTAACCTGTATTTCTTCTTATATTCATGTTTCTTATTGACTCGAATAACCCTTTAGTGAGCCAAGGGTTGTTGGTTCCTTTGGTTGTGACTTGTTTTAGTTAGCAGGTGATTGTGAGTGTTATAGACTCAGAGTTTTGTGGAGAAATGTTAGTACTCCTAGGCTGAGAAGGGTTGATTTGAACTAGTCTGGGAAGGTAGAGCTGGCTAGGCTAGGAAGGTAGAGCTGGCTAGGCTAGGAAGGTAGAGCTGGCTAGGCTAGGAGGTAGAGCTGGCATGGCTAGGAAGGTAGAGCTGGCTAGGCTAGGAAGGTAGAGCTGGCTAGGCTAGGAAGGTAGAGCTGGCTAGGCTAGGAAGGTAGAGCTGGCTAGGCTAGGAAGGTAGAGACTGGCTAGGCTAGGAAGGTAGAGCTGGCTAGGCTAGGAAGTAGAGCTGGCTAGGCTAGGAAGGTAGAGCTGGCTAGGCTAGGAAGGTAGAGCTGGCTAGGCTAGGAAGTAGAGCTGGCTAGCTAGGAGGTAGAGCTGGCTAGGCTAGGAAGGTAGAGCTGGCTAGGCTAGGAAGGTAGAGCTGGCTATGCTAGGAAGGTAGAGCTGGCTAGGCTAGGAAGGTAGAGCTGGCTAGGCTAGGAAGGTAGAGCTGGCTAGGCTAGGAAGGTAGAGCTGGCTAGGCTAGGAAGGTAGAGCTGGCTAGGCTAGGAAGGTAGAGCTGGCTAGGCTAGGAAGGTAGAGCTGGCTAGGCTAGGAAGGTAGAGCTGGCTAGGCTAGGAAGGTAGAGCTGGCTAGGCTAGGAAGGTAGAGCTGGCTAGGCTAGGAAGGTAGAGCTGGCTAGGCTAGGAAGGTAGAGCTGGCTAGGCTAGGAAGAGAGCTGGCTAGGCTAGGAAGGTAGAGCTGGCTAGGCTAGGAAAGTAGAGCTGGCTAGGCTAGGAAGGTAGAGCTGGCTAGGCTAGGAAGGTAGAGCTGGCTAGGCTAGGAAGGTAGAGCTGGCTAGGCTAGGAAAGTAGAGCTGGCTAGGCTCTGACATGGGCTTTGTATGTTGATGTAAATTAACCCATTTATGTAGGTTAAAAGCTTAAATCGTAGAGCGAACCCGTTTCACATAGTGTAATCAAGCTGGGGGGGGGTGTTCCCGAGGGACCCTAGAGAGATAACTAATTGATTGTAGTAATCACGCATCGAAGTTGTCGTGCGGGGGGGGGGCACTACTATATTAGAGGGGGGAGGGAGGATGATAAGGCGGGCATGAGGCACCTTATCTTGCGGTGATTTCGGGGCACAATGTCCCCGTGGCCGGTCCTCGACCAGGCCTCCCGGTGGGTCGTCTGGTCAAGCAGGCTGTTGGACGAGGCTGCTCACAGCCTGACGTATTAGTCACAGTCTGGTTGATCAAGTATCCTTTGGAGGTGTTTATCAAGTTCTCTCTTGAACACTGTGAGGGGTCGGCCACGTATGTCCCTTATGTGTAGTGGAAGCGTGTTGAACAGTCTCGGGCCTCTGATGTTGATTTAAATTTTTTTTAAATTTTGCCCCGAGGGGCGAGTTTATTGGGCAGCGCCACTCATCCTGTGAGTGGACACACCGCCATAGTGGCAGTATTGGGCAGCGCCACTCATCCTGTGAGTGGACACACCGCCATAGTGACAGTATTGGGCAGCGTCACTCATCCTGTGAGTGGACACACCGCCATAGTGACAGTATTGGGCAGCGCCACTCATCCTGTGAGTGGACACACCGCCATAGTGACAGTATTGGGCAGCGTCACTCATCCTGTGAGTGGACACACCGCCATAGTGACAGTATTGGGCAGCGTCACTCATCCTGTGAGTGGACACACCGCCATAGTGACAGTATTGGGCAGCGCCACTCATCTTGTGAGTGGACACACCGCCATAGTGACAGTATTGGGCAGCGCCACTCATCTTGTGAGTGGACACACCGCCATAGCAGCATGTACAACACTCCCCAATAGGAAGAAAACCCGCTGGGTTGTTCATCCTGTCACTTGTACCCAGACACAGCTGGGACTTGCTTAACTGTCTCAAGTGAACAGCTCTTCAAACAAGAAGATTAACATCTATCAACCCTTAAAAGCTTACGTTATCACGCGGGTGCAAAATGGGGAAATCTTTTAAGAACAGTATCAATATTTGACAAATAGTGTTTTCCTAACTCAAACAATGTGGGGTTTATTATCCTACACGTACTTCTGATGTCTCTCAGGTGTTCACATTCACGTAGATAGTGGTCAAGGCGGTGTCCATCACTCTCACCACAGATTCTGCAACTTCGCTGATCAACTGTTGTTTCCATTCCATATCTCCAAGGATATTTGTATCCAAGACGGATTCTCGCTATTACTGATTCTCTCCCTCGTCCTCCTCTTCGGCCATAATGATTGGGATTGGCAGCTGCAACCATGTTGTACCATCGTACAGATTCACTGGTTTGTGCTTCTATCCTCCTTTCCTCAGTTACCTTGTCACGGTGATGTTGCCTGACAATACCTCTAATTTGTAGTAGAGTCTTGGGTATGAAGTATTCAATATGGTCTCCTTCAGCGCCTTCAGCAGCCAGCACATCTGCTCGTTCATTCCCACATATTCCAACATGGGAGGGGATCCACAGAAACTTGATGACTCATCCCTGATTGGTAAGTGCTCTCACAGCTTTCTTAATTACAGCGACTATTGCAAGAATTTCTGCCCGATTTTTACTTAGGCTTTGCAATGCTGCTTTTGAATCGGTGCAAATCACAGCACCATTAGTGTTCCGTTCAAGAAACCTTAACGCCATAACAATGGCAGTTAGCTCTGCTTGCGTTGAAGAGGCATAGTTCTCAATACGTGCTTTTTCTTCATTCTGCGTTGGAAAGTATTATCCTGATTACCGTGTATCCTGCACCAGCCCTGCCATTGACAGGATTAGATGACCCGTCAGTGTAGATTTGATCTAGTTCATCTCCGCTTCTTTATAAATTTCCTCGAGATACTTGTGCCTCATTTCTTGTGGTATCATGTTGGATTTTTTCGTTGCCATTTCATTGATGATGATCTTGCATGAGTCATCCTCCCAGGGAGGTAACCTCTCTACAGGCAGGAGCTCACGGGCTTGCTCAAGCAGGTGAAGCTCTTCGAGGTAGCAGACTGATCTGTGATGCCATTTTTTGCTTCTCCTGTTTCCCCCTGAAAGTAGCACAGAACTCAGTTTTTCTTATTCAATATCATTGTAATGGGGATCTCTGGTACCTAATTGCAAGCTTAGCATTCAGCTCCTTATTCTGCTTTTAACA
>WNGS01145354.1:6516367-6537235 GCA_020271785.1 Procambarus virginalis
CGCCTCTCAGCTATTATATACATAAAATGCTAATATACTATAATATAATTTTATATTTGAGAGCAAACTCTGTGTTTTGCAACTGAACAGATTGTAATAATTTATGTAGAGTCTGTGGGTTATGTCAGAACCGTCTGGGATGGATAAACGTGAGCTTGAGTTCTGATCGGCACAGTTAGTGGAGGATAAGACTGCTCACGATGATGAATGTCAGGACTGCACTTCTGTGTCAATTGGGGCTAACGGTAAGTTTAAAAATGCAAGTCTTGCATTGATGAGGTTTTGTCAATTATGACCGAAACCCACCGGGGCAACCTATATTCCGGATTGATAGGCCTCAAGGCTAGCGTACAGTTACTGACTGACCTCAATGAACCCCAAATATCACCAACTGGTAAGTGGCGTTGAGGACCAGCGTTGAGCTTGCCCCTGTTCTCTTCGGTCTTTAATAGAGCTGTAGAGTAAAAAGGGATTGAGCGCCGCACGTGGCAATGGTTGAAGGACCTGTTCTCCATATGGAGCGCTGACCAGTGTTAGTGCATCATGCAACGTGGATACGTCCTCCTGTCCTAACCTGGGCCTAGCCGATATCACAATCCGTGTGCAATATGCGAAGCCTATGTGGTTGGTGTTGTCTTGTTGTTCATAGATTCATCTACTGTGGAACAAAAGTTGCCAAGTGCAAGGGCTATGGTGAAGTCCTCGTAACTTACCGGGCACAGGAGCGGGTGCATAGATTTGCAACGGGCTATGGTGAGCCCGTAACTTACCTGCACTCAGGAGCGGTGGTTCAAGAGAGTCACGGCTATGTTGAGCCCGTAACATACCCTGGAACAGGAGCGGGGCAATTAGCAGGGAGCTATGGTGAAGCCCGTAATATCTTATCAATGGTCAAAGGAGCTGGCCAAGCTATGCACGGGCTATGGTGTAAGGCCCTGGTAGACGATGTAGATTGTTCGTCTACCGTGGACATGTGGGGCGTATGTGTATGTAGTGAATATAAACTCTGGATCTGGTCCAGCGACTCACGTCGGAGCTCAGCGGTTGGCAGTAGCTGACTGATGCAGACAGACTAGGGATGGTTGCAGTCCCCTGCGGCTGCATGTAGTCATGTGTGGCAGAAGCAGCAAGTACTGTGACGGTTTCTGATCCTGACGAGATAGGGGGGCGATTCATGCCGTGAGGCTGGTCATAAACAAAACTTGAACGTCCTAAAACAGGGAATTTCAATCTGCGGTAGCAGCTACCCCAGGGGTACAGGGTACCCTGTGGGAGTGAACTACAGGTAACCCGTGGGGGTACAGGTACCCCTGTGAGGTACCAGGTACCCGTGGGGTAACACGTACCCGTGGGGTACAGGTACCGTGGGTACAGGTACCCCTGAGGTATCAAGGTACACAGGTACCTGGTACTGGTACCCCTGGAGGTTACAGTAGTACCCGTGGAGTGTACAGGTACCCCTGGAGGTACAGAAGAGATTTATGCTGACCAAACCCCGCATACATACAGTGAAGAACGACGACGTTTCAGTCCGTGCTGGACCTTATCAAGTCGTTAACACACTTGATAAATGGTCCTGGACGGAATTGAAACGTCATCTTTTCCCTTTCTGCATGTGTGGTCTGGTCAACAAATGTCGCAAGCCAGGTTATTTGCGCACTCTACCGGTCTACACACAAGATTTATAAAGCCAAGCCGTTAGGTCCAGGGTTTGTTGACACGGTGAATGTCTTCAAGGATACAGCCAGGCACAACCTGGCATTTGTCAGTCAGGTCATAATGTCCAGCCGGCGTATAGCTGACATCTGAGGTTATCTTTAAGATGATTTCGGGCTTAAGTGTCCCCGCGGCCCGGTCCTCACCAGGCCCTCCACCCCCAGGAAACAGCCCGTGGACAGTGACTAACACCAGAATACATTTTACTGCTAGGTAACAGGGGCATAGTCCTGAAAGAAACTCTGCCCATTGTCCTCGCCGGCGCCTGGGATAAACCCAGGACCACAGGATCACGTCCAGGTGCTGTCCGCTCGGCTGACCGGCTCCCTCTGTCCCCGACATCCATAGAAACACAGTCCATTGTGCCGACACTGTCCCTTAAGGGATTTCACTCTCCGTTTGGTTGACTCCCGACGGATAACTATCGTGATCAGTGCTGGCATCACGAGAAACACAGATGATATTTTAAGGTGATGATGAGTAGTAAGTAATTATCAAAGAAGGCACCAAGCCGGGAAGGCTTTGTACCACATTTTAAGGATGAGTTTATCTTTAGTCAGCCTCCTGAAGCTTCAATTACAGGTTCATAAATGTTTTGAACTAGTTACTTATCTATTAATTCTTCGAGGGACTAGTGGTATATTTATGTGATTGCTAGGTATAATTAGTCAGAATTTAAAACCATTAAGCTGTTAACAAAAAGACAAATCACGTTAATATTGTCCACTTGTTAATAGGATATGAGGAGTGGAGGTATTATTGATATTTATGTAAGCCTTATTTATGTAAGGAGCCGGTCGGCCGAGCGGACTGCACGCTGGACTTGTGATCCTGTGGTCCTGGGTTCGATCCCAGGTGCCGGCGAGAAAACAATGGACAGAGTTCTTTCACCCTATGCCCCTGTTACCTAGCAGTAAAATAGGTACCTGGGTGTTAGTCAGCTGTCACGGGCTGCTTTGGGGGTGGAGGCCTGGTCGATGACCGGGCCGCGGGGACACTAAAAAAAAAGCCCCGAAATCATCTCAAGATAACCTCAAGATAACCGTTGTAGCTTGTTGCGGGGTTGTATCCTGGGCAGGGGTCAGTAATTCGACCTCAGTATAAGCCTAACATATATGTATACACTGGCTGCCTGTCCCCCGACACAATGCATTATGTATTAGGTCTAGGGTTGCATATTTAGGCCCATGAGACGTTAGCTAATGAACAAATCCACAAGGGCCGTGACGGGGGTTCGAACCTATGTCCGAGAGCTTCCCAGACGCTGCCTTAATCGACTGTGCTACGACATGGTAAAAAGAATTGCAACCCTTACTTGGACCCTACAGCCTCTCCGAGACACACAAAGAACGAGATTTTATGCAATTTCCCCATGAACTCGAGCCCTGTCAATAGGCCGTTCTACCTCTTCGCCCTTTCTGTGTGTAATGAAGAAATATATATATATATATATATATATATATATATATAATATATATATATATATATATAATGTTGTACCTAGTAGCCAGAACGCAGTACTTGGCCTACTATGCAAACGCGATTTGCCTAATAAGCCAAGTTTTCCTGAATTTATATATTTTTCTCATTTTTCTTATCTTATGAAATGATAGAGCTATTCATTTAACTATGTGTGAGTAAATTGTTTTTTATTTGAGTTAAAACTGACGTAGATATATGACCGAACCTAACCAACCCTACCTAACCTAACCTACCTATCTTAATCTAACCTAAACTAACATAATTAAGTGAATAATTTGTGTTCTTAATATAAAATAATATTAACGATTCATATAAACTAATTAGAAACAATTTATTGAAAGTAAAGAAAATCACTCGGCCTATTAGGCAAATCGGGCCTTGCATATTAGGCCGAGAAGTGCGTTCTGGCTACTAGGTACGATATATATATATATATATATATATATATATATATATATATATATATAATTATATATAATTATATTATATATTATATATATATATTATATATATATATATATATATATATATATATATATATATATATATATATATATATATATATATGTATATATTGGCTATATATATATATATAATATATATATTATATATATATATATATATATATATATATATATAAGTTCCTATGTTGTACATTGTGTCCATAGTAACAGTTGGATCGTGTAAATTTCAATATTTTTGCAGGATGGACTGAAGAAAAAAAACAGGACGAATTTGAAGAAGGTATTACAGAAAACGTCTTACCGTATGGGTAACTAAACCACATGAGGAGCGCGGCCGAGGTGACGGCCAGGGCTGGGTCTATATAGAGGGCTACCGTGCCTCCGTCGTCCCAGTACACTACAGCAGCGCACACCTCCACCATCACCAGACCTCCAAGGAGAACATTTTGATTTTATCCATACGATTAAATATCAATTTTTGGGGCTATTTATAATAAAAAACATACTTGGCTAAACTGTATGTGTTTTTTTTTGTTTATTTATGTGATAATTTTATTTAGGGAAAAGTATATACATAGTTACAAGCAGAATTTTAGATTTTTAGATAGAGCAATTATATACTAGGCCTAAAGTGACTATTGCGCACAACGTTTCGGGCATGATGTGGAACAACAAATTATAGTTCCCTCTTCCAACCCACCGTGTAATCTGGTACAAACTTGACGCCGAGAGGACGTCTTGCCACCTGCTCTGCTTCGACACTACCAGAAAATGTGACGCGATTTAGGCCATTGAGTCTATATAATTCCATTATGCATGCCTTGATGACGTCCTTGATTGATATGTTCACTTATCGCCTGCGGCCACAAGGAAGTTGACATAGTTTCCCCCGTTTTCCGGTTGGATATTCGAACATGAATTTGGCGGGCACGTGGTTGCCCTATGGGGGGGGGGGGTGCGCTAGCTCCAGCTCTGCCAGGGGTGACTGTAAGACATTTCTGCGTTTTTGCCAGATTGAAATTGAGTATAGATGGGGGCCATAGCTTTTGTGCAATAGGCTGCAACTTTGCTCAATACCCCGAGTTCATTATCTAGGGGGCCACTGTGTGTCGATATTCTTTCAGTTGGTTCTCTGGGGTGTGGGTCCAGCGCTCGTCCCCTGAGGGTTGCCAGCTAGCCCAATGCAGCCGCAAGACTTTGCGAAGATCCCCCAACACAGGAAAGTCGGCCGTATCCGGCTCCTGTGTCGTCGTAATTCAACAGCAACAACCACATCTCAGTGTGGACGGTATTTACACAAGTGTCTAAAGTCTAAACTGATTGACTTTCAGTTTAATCACCTCATTTTGGGGGATTCATCGGACTCGTGAGAATCAGCGTCGATTATAAGATCCGTATTTACTGTTTTTGTTTTACTTGTTTGTGTTGGTGTTGGTGCGTAAGATAATGACGAGATAAAAGTCCTTCATATTAATCGCTTTTTAGAGCGCGAGAACGGCCATTTAACAGACGGAGTCACCTACTAAATCTTGTACGTTTAAAATTGCACATTAACTGACGTCAGTATGAAGTAAACCACGCAGTATTTCACCCATTAACTGAAGTAAACCATGCAGTATTTTATTTCTGCCAAACGGATGTGTAAATAAAGTGCACATGTAAATATGGAATAAGTAGTGTACACGTAAACATAAGAGATCAGTAGTGTAAAGTTAAACACCAAGAGCATCATTCCATACCACAGTTGTCTCTGAGGACCTCATTGATGACCTGCCGGGTCCTGCTAATAGGCCTGGACGATCCGGCCCGCAGGTTGCTGGAGGAGAGCATCCGGCGGCCGGCCTGCACCGCCTCCTGCGTCACCTGCCGCCCTACCCACACGCTCCCTGAGTCCCGCATCTCCAGGAAGCAGCCTTGGTGGTGGGTGTAGCCTGTCGGGGAGCCGTCACGGGTCACTACCAGCCCAATAATATTTATGATGGTGAATGAAAAGCCAAATTTATGTTTTAAGCGTATTACAAACTAAATTTTCGGATGTAGCCTACTTATGTAGGTTAGGCTACTACATATATGTAGGTTAGGCTACTACATATATATGTAGGTTAGGCTACTACATATATATGTAGGTTAGGCTACTACATATATATGTAGGTTAGGCTACTACATATATGTAGGTTAGGCTACTACATATATATGTAGGTTAGGCTACTACATATATATATGTAGGTTAGGCTACTACATATGTAGATTAGGCTACTACATATATGTAGGTTAGGCTACTACATATATATATATGTAGGTTAGGCTACTACATATATATATGTAGGTTAGGCTACTACATATGTAGATTAGGCTACTACATATATGTAGGTTAGGCTACTACATATATATATGTAGGTTAGGCTATATCCTACATGGATGGTATGCTACATGCTTTTATCGAGGTGCTGTAATAAATATATATACAGCACCTTGAGAAATATTGTAGGTTATATTCGAAAATTTGGTTTTTAATACACTTACACATAAATTGGGTCTTTCATTACCTTCAATTTAAGCACTACGGTATTGTAGTAAGTTTCTCAATAATAATGATATAAATAAATTATAATTATTAAGAAAAAAGATCAGGTTACACTGATTTGTATATTGAACAAAGGCACTAAATATACGCGCCCTTCGCCTATAAGATAGTGAATTGAGATTTATATTTTGGGGAGGAAATACTATTTAAGTTCAAGTATGGTTATTATGACAGTAAAATACATCTCAAAGGATAGAGTAGCTTAGGTTATTTCTACCCTCTTATACTATAAGCTAACATATATGAATGATTAACACAAGTTTACCAAATGACAAATGCAGTTTGTGATTAAAAGTGAACTTTTGAATCTTATGACATGCATAGACTACTTTATTTTAGATTCTGTAGCCTTAGACATACAGTAACTACAAACAGAACAGATTACGGTGTTCAATATGCACAATAACACCAAACACAAATTGACTTAAAGATAACGAAATGTGTGAGGATTATGCTACATAATGTATATTAGATATATATTTGTTTCTGTTTTTACATTGGTAAATGAATTGTGCGGCTCAGTCCCTGAGCCCATTATGTGCCTCTGTAACCCTTTCCACTACCGCCCACAAGATGGGTATGGGGTGCATAATAAATGAACTAACCTAACTAAACATTGGTTCAGCGAAGCACAACATTTTACTGCAATATTTGATCCTTTATTTCAATCCATCCTCCTTATATGTTGTTGTTGTTAAACATTCGCTACCTGGAACATAGTTCCAAGTAGCACGGGCTATGGTGAGCCCGTAGTGCCATCCTCCTTATATTATGTGGTCAAGTTTACTCCGCATCTGCTGCTCGACCCGAAAAAGTCAGAAAAAAAGCTAAACCTGAACTTGAATATTCCTAGGCCTAGAAAACCATATATATGTACTACTTAAGGCCTAAGGTGACGTGTATTAGGCCTAGGATTACTTGGACAGATTAGCTTAAGTTCTATTGTTACATTTCTGATTTAATAGCATACCATTGAGGTAAATCATTAATAGAAAACGTAGATTATATGGGATGACATTTTGCGAGGATGGACTGCTTTATTTGGAAGATAATTTCTCCTTTGCTAGAGTCGTATTCTGGGGGTATCAAATAGATGGGTTCTGGTTTTTATACAGCGAGTTCAAGGGCTAAAATATGGGTGCTGAATGCTGTCTGGAATTAGAGTTCATTTGCGTTCAAATATTAGATTTATGGTGATTAATTAGATGTCTACAAGGTAACTTTGAATTGTGTATTTCCAGGTGTAGATACAGCAAGTTGGATATGGAAAGATGAGTGAAAATATGGTGTAATAGAGGCAGTAAGGGACGTAACAGCGGACTTCAGAGAACGTTTTAGAGAGTAATGCTCTGGTCAGAGCTAGTCAGGGAGCACTGGTCAGGGACAGGACCGCGGGGACATTAAGTCCCGAAATTATCGCAAGGAAACAATCAGGAAGCTCATTTAAAAATTTAGGGAATCTGAAGCCCCAGGTGTGGATGGGAGTCTATCCAAAATTGCAAAGGCACTGACCTACCACTGAAACTTTTATTCATAAAAGATCTGCACCAAGGAGCAGGGGTGGAGCAGGGGCACCAGTCACCACCCACTGGTGTGTTAGACTGTGTGGAGCAGGGCACCAGTCACCACCCACTGGTGTGTTAGACTGTGTGGAGCAGGGCACCAGTCACCACCCACCAGTGTGTTAGACTGTGTGGAGCAGGGCACCAGTCACCACCCACCAGTGTGTTAGACTGTGTGGAGCAGGGCACCAGTCACCACCCACCAGTGTGTTAGACTGTGGACCAGACCACCAGTCACCACCCACCAGTGTGTTAGACTGTGGATCAGACCACCAGTCACCACCCACCAGTGTGTTAGACTGTGTGGACTAGTCCACCAGTCACCACCCACCAGTGTGTTAGACTGTGGATCAGACCACCAGTCACCACCCACCAGTGTGTTAGACTGTGTGGACTAGTCCACCAGTCACCACCCACCAGTGTGTTAGACTGTGTGGACCAGTCCACCAGTCACCACCCACCAGTGTGTTAGACTGTGTGGACCAGACCACCAGTCACCACCCACCAGTGTGTTAGACTGTGTGGACCAGTCCACCAGTCACCACCCACCAGTGTGTTAGACTGTGTGGACCAGACCACCAGTCACCACCCACCAGTGTGTTAGACTGTGTGGACCAGTCCACCAGTCACCACCCACCAGTGTGTTAGACTGTGTGGACCAGTCCACCAGTCACCACCCACCAGTGTGTTAGACTGTGTGGACCAGTCCACCAGTCACCACCCACCAGTGTGTTAGACTGTGGATCAGACCACCAGTCACCACCCACCAGTGTGTTAGACTGTGTGGACCAGACCACCAGTCACCACCCACCAGTGTGTTAGACTGTAATTAACAAATAACCACAAAACCATAAAGCAACGACCATTTCGTATTAAATATATACGGCCAAAAAATATATATTAAACATACAGATTGTTGGAATATATATTTTTTTCATCAACAATTTCTATTCTTGGACAAATGGAAACCAAAACATAAGTGCAAGTCTACTGAGTAGTGAGAGCGTCGTGGAGAGAGAAGCAAATGTCAGAATATTTAGTGATTGTCATGGAGACAACATTATCAATCACATGAGATAACATTAGAAGTCGTTTGGTAATGTTATCTGTGAGGGCTGAGGGGCGTGGAGACAGCAGGAGCTGGTGATAGCGGCGCTGGGCCCGTCATCATTGGCAGATCACATTCAGCGCGATGACAGGCATTACTTAGGCTGACGTAACACACTTATAAATGGTTAATACTTATAAGTGGTTAATACCTATGGTGTTATTACCTTAGCAACCCGTCCTCCTGTTTAGATAGTAATATTTATAACTATGTGGACCATAGTACAAACATTGACGTAAAAGGCAATTAGTAGAAATTGGTACTATTCACTTTATAAAGTTCGAAAAAATACAGCTAAAAAACAAACTTAATTATTCCTTGGCCTAGTAGTAAGCGTCCATCAGTCTCAGGAGACTATGGAGTTGTGCTCTGGTTGGCAGTCTGGAGTGGCCTCTCCAGGACGCAAAGCCAGGGTAGGTTGATACGGAGAAGAAGCTGTTACCCATGCAACAGGCCCCCCCCCCCTCCAGGACGCAAAGCCAGGGTAGGTTCATACGGAGAAGAAGCTGTTACCCATGCAACAGGCCCCCCCCTCTCCAGGACGCAAAGCCAGGGTAGGTTGATATGGAGAAGCTGTCACCCATGCAGCAGGTCCTCCCTCTACAGGGCGCAAAGCCAGGGTAGGTTGATATGGAGAAGCTGTCACCCATGCAGCAGGTCCCCCCTCTCCAGGACGCAAAGCCAGGGTAGGTTGATATGGAGAAGCTGTCACCCATGCAGCAGGTCCCCCCTCTCCAGGGCGCAAAGCCAGGGTAGGTTAATATGGAGAAGCTGTCACCCATGCAGCAGGTCCCCCCTCTCCAGGACGCAAAGCCAGGGTAGGTTGATATGGAGAAACTGTCACCCATGCAGCAGGTCCTCCCTCTCCACGGTGCCGAACGTCTCCAATGGAAAAGCAAACACCAATACGATTGGTTCCAGCGCCGTCGCAGGAACTGTGAGCTCCGGAGTTAACCTCGCAGTTGGTAAAAGAAGGCACAGGGACTCTAAACCCGGAGACCGCCGTGGTCGGGGCCGGAGAAGAACCACCCCAGCAAGGGCAAGAACGACCCCAGCCTCCTGAAGCAGAGCCTGGGGGGCCGCCCGAGCCCCGCACCTATGGGTTTATTAAATGCAACAATAATTATTATTATAATAATTATTATTATAATAATATAAATAATTAATAATTATGACTCTTCCTCATCTCATATATGTACTAGTATATCTCATGTATGTACTAGTATATCTCATATATGTACTAGTATATCTCATGTATGTACTATATTATGCCTCAGATAGCGTGTTTTAGGCCTAGGAAGGTTAGGTTAGTTTAGGTTGTCTATGTAACTTAAATACACAAACGTTTCCGTTTTGTCCAAATGAAATAGTAACGATTTCTACTTTCTAATTGTCTGTGACGTCATACATGTACCACGGCCCTCGTCGTTACTATAAGTACTAACTAGACACTGTGGGAACCGACCTGTGAGATTTATATTTATTTATATGAATTTATATAGAATTTATATTTACGTTAATTTATATACTTCGATAGCAATTTGTATGATGTTGCAACCCGTCCTCGCAAATTCGTATAGTCAATATTGACTTATTAAATACGTGCATAGGTGATATACTAAACATAATAGATACCCTTAAAAAGCTTCATAGAAAACACCGACCTTACCTAACCTTGTTAGTATGTTAAGATACGCATCTTATTGCTTCGTAATTACAATTGCTACTTAACCTATTACAGGTATAGGTTAAGTAATAATTGTAATTACGAAGCTATAAGATGCTTATCTTAACATACTAACAAGGTTAGGTAAGGTCGGTGTTTTCTATGAAGCTTTTAAGGGTATCTATTATGTTTAGTATATCACCTATGCACGTATTAATAAGTCAATATTGACTATACGAATTTGCGAGGACAGGTTGCTCAAACTACAGTATTAACTACATATATTAGTATACATTGAGGAGGTTCCTTATCTTATTGCACAGCAGGCTT
Source organism: Procambarus virginalis (assembly GCA_020271785.1). Lineage (NCBI taxonomy): Eukaryota > Metazoa > Arthropoda > Malacostraca > Decapoda > Cambaridae > Procambarus > Procambarus virginalis. The sequence goes on from WNGS01145354.1 coordinate 6,527,280, forward strand.
AGTCCACCAGGTATAACTAGGATGTAGACACCAAATTATCCTCTTTGAGGCAGCTTCCGTCACCCAGTAACTGATTCACAAAGTTTGCTTCCTCTTCTTGACCTGTCAAAGGTGCTAGCTGTAAACCAGAATCCTAATATATGACAGCTATATCAGAGAAAACACTGTATATTATCAGATAAGGACCAAGGCTTAATTACCTTTTATTAAGAGACTGTTTGCATTCTAACCGGCTCGCCCTATCTACAGACATTAATGGCCAAAAATGATTAGATAAATGGGTTTCGGCAGAACACTTCCCTTGTGATTGTTGACAGCGTGTTGACAATGGCAGACCTTTGGTTTCCATAACACTTCGTCCAAGAGAAATTAACAGGAGCCGTTTACTCCCGTGCGCCTCTGGTCTTAACAACAACGGCTGACCACACCTTACTTACGCTACTGACTTACTTTGTCCAGATATCAGTAATTGATAGACGGGTCACATTTACTCTATTTTAATACTGATAATTAAGTTAATCAAAATAAGATGTTTTTATGATGGTAAAAGTCCAAAGACTAATGTATTTAAGAATAATTCCAACACAATAGCTGGTGAATTTATAATAGTATGTGGCAATGATATCCCGTTTTCTATAGACGGAAAATTCCACTACAAGTTACATTTTCTATGGGTAACTTGTTTATACAACGCAGCAGCCATATTATCTGCAAATTGCATTGATATTAGTAAATGGTGTCGGATTTTCCGACAACAACAGGATGGCTGCAAGATGAAGACTCAACCCTTGTACCGAGGGATTTTCCTCTAGAGTTGACTGATGCAATACCTGTTGCTATATAGTTCCATGTCTGCGGGACCAAAGAGCCAAAGCTCAACCCCCGCAAGCACAATTAGGTGAGTACAGTTCCTGCGACGGCGCTGGAACCAATCGTATTGGCGTATGCCTTTCCATTGGAGACTTTCAGCGCCCTGGAGAGGGGGACCTGCTGCATGGGTAACAGCTTCTCCCCCAAATCAACCTACCCCTGACTTTGCGCCCTGGTGAGGCCACTCCAGACCGACAACCAGAGCGCAACTCCATAGTCTCCTGAGACTGATGGACGCCTACTACTACTACATGTGGTGCCCAACAGCGTGCCCTGATGCCCAGTGCCTGGAGCTCCAGGTAAACAATGGTGCACGAGCTGCCCCACCAGGGAGATCCACATGCCCACTGTCCACATGACTCCATCACACGTCACCTTCACATACCCAAACACATAATTTACGCAATAATTTAGGTGCTCCGTAAACTCCATCTTATTTACTGTTAGGACATAAGCATAATGGGTTGCTGACCTCCAATAAGACAGAAGACGAGGGCGTTGAGGCCGCCGCCAACAGCTCCCAGCGCCATCACCTTCAGCGGATGGTGCATCGCGTCCTGCCAGGATGGACACGTCTCAGTTCTCCTTCCCCCAAATGACTAGCAACTTTACGCAACAGTCTGCCGAAGCTCGCAAAGTTAATGAGTATTGCAGTTTAAAATTCAACTAAAAAAGCTCTTCAGGTGGAATGAACGGACGCTTGACAAGCCGCGTGCTTCCAGTCTCGCCAGCGGCGTGATCTGGAAGGACAGGTTCCGTAAACACAGAGTGCGGTGATCACCTGGTGGCCGACGTGGACGGCCGTCTGGATGGAGTCGATGGCGACGCTGAAGCAGAGGGCGGTGAGGAAGAGCTGAGTGGTCAGCATGGAGAGCACCTCCAGCCGCGCCCACCCGAATGTGTTGTGGAGAGACTGCGGCCCAGAGCACAGCTGTGGAGAACCTCCTTGTGGGCATGGCACAGGGGCAATGGCAATGGCACAGGGACTATGGGAAAGGCACAGGGACTATGGGAAAGGCACAGGGACTATGGGAAAGGCACAGGGACTATGTGGATGGCACAGGAGCTATAGGAATGACACAGGAGCTATGGGAATGACACAGGAGCTATGGGACGGCACAGGAGCTATGTGAATGGCACAGGGGCTATGAGGATGGAACATAATGTATGTAACATAATATATAATAACAAGTGTCGTGTATACACCATTTTAAGTGCAGGCGAGGAGTCACAATAACGTGGCTGAAGTATGGTGACCAGACCACACGACACTATGTGAAGAAGCGACGACTTTTGGGTCCGTCGCCGTTTATATTTTTTACACGGCGTGATAATGATTCACGACGGACCGAAACGTTGTCGTTTTTTTCACTTTCTGATGTGTGGTTTGGTCATTATAACCTCATTATAACCTGGTTGTTAAACGGTTTGGGCGGGTCGTATTCCGGGAACATATAGGATTAAGGACCTGTCCGAAACGCTACCCGTGCTAGTGGCTGTACAAGAATATAACAACTCTTGTATATATTAAAAAGTATATATAACATTCTAATCTTGTAAGGAAAGTCATGTTCCATCTTGGATCACACATACCTGGTCCGCCGCTGCCACCAATGCATATATTTTGCCTTGAGCGGCGCACGCCCACCATCGGGCAGTGGGCCAGCCAGAGGCTTAGGCTCCGGCCAGGAATATCCCTGCCAAAACACGTTAAGCTTAGAGGCCTTATGACCAGAGAACTCACACACACTCGGGTCAACTGCCATATCTCGACACGTGGCTCAGATTACTCTGCCACCAACTATCACATTCACTCTACCACTTAGGGGCTATTCATGCCCGTGCCACCTCTTGGGTGGCTTAATCTTCATCAATCAATCAATCTGTGGGATGATGCACAACATTGGATGTGGATACAAAACCAACATTTAGGCCTTCCTATCTACCCACTACTATCACCTATATTTCTTCTATGGCTACCACCTCCATCAGCACTCTGGCCCCCCACCTCCCCCCATGCTGACCTTCATGGTGAGAAGGCAGCCAATGAGAGAGAGCAGGTTGTAGAGGGTGTGGTAGGCCTCCACCCTGAGCGTGAGGGAGTGTGTGAGGTGGGAGGCGCCGAGCAGCACCACCGTGAACACCAGCGTCAACACCAGCACCACCCACAGCTTCACCCGTGGGATGGAACTCAGCAGGTTGCTCTTCTCCGCCGCCATCGTCATCCTCAGCACCGCCGCCCGTCAGTCTCAGCACCGCCGCCCGTCCGCCTCAGCACCGCCTCCCGTCCGCCTCAGCACCGCCGCCCGTCCGCCTCCCGTCCGTCACAGCACCGCCTCAGCCTGCAGAAGTCAGCCGTCTTACACTCGGGATCTCTATATAAAATATTAAAACTGTCATCTTATTCCGTCTGAAGATATGTACACTAAGAATTACACAATTGATTTGGGAAATTACAATCACTTTATACTTTGAATTCATAATGTACGCCAAACACATCCTGGGGGTAGAGTTAGCCAAGGACATATGAGGTTCAGGGAAAATGCTAGAGTTTAGAGATAAGTTGAGCTAACTGAAGATAGTCACAGCTCGAATACATTATTGTTGCTACAAGTATCTGTGGCAGATGGGCTTGTATAAGGATCTAGCTCAAGGTGTAAGGTTAACCATTTTCGGTGACGATATTTAAAGAGTGTAGTGGTTTTTGGTGTTGATTTAATATAGTTTTGGTTACAGCAGTCGGATGGGAAATGTAATGACATGTTGTGATAGGTGAGACGAGGCTTGGAGCAGGCAGCAACCCGTCATCACACCAAGTCCATTCCATCCAGCGGTCGACCCCAAAGACGCATTCATAAATTTTAACATGCTGTTTATTCAAGACAAAAATTTTCTCACATATAAATTAATATTATTATATATTAGCATATTGTGCATATTTAGGCACCGGTTAGGTTAGGTGTTTAGGGTCTGTTGGCGATTATTTTTATTTGTAGTACGTGGGTGAAGCATTTACAGCGTTGTGGTTCAAACAAAAGTCGTCAGCGTAGACGACCTCAAGGTAAAAGGTACAAGCCTTTTTTACCTTTACCTCAAGGTAAAAGGTACAAGCCTTTTTTACCTTTACCTCAAGGTAAAAGGTACAAGCCTTTTTTACCTTTACCTCAAGGTAAAAGGTACAAGCCTTTTTGCACCTATTGCAAAAAACCATCTCTTGCTCTCACCCGAAGACAACACTGAAATACTCCTGAGCTAACTATCCCAAATGTATCCATTTTCAATTTCGAGGAAAATGAACAGTGAACTAAGAAACGATATAGTGAAAACAGCGTTTAATGGAAGAGGTCCATCCAAGAGCCTAGTCCTGGGCTCTGACCTAAGTATAACAGTTTTAAATTTCGCGAGAGGTGAGTGATGTGTGACGTACCGTCACCGCCACGAGAATCAACACACAATCTCATTATCTGCACATAAGCTAATGAGAATATGGAGCAAGTATATTACTGACATAAAGTACTTGCTACACACGTAATGGAAAAAAAATGAAGAATTAAGACCTGCATCTAGAGGCAGGTCCAAGAGCTATAGGTCCTGTCCCTAGGCTCCGTCTATCGTGTGTCAGTTTTGCATTTCGTAATCATAGGATGAATGGTTACGAAACGAGAGACGTGTGGGACTAGAGGTGGGACCAGCAACTAAAGCCTAACCTTGCGGGAAATTGATTTGCATTCAGTAGGCCAAAAAATCTTATCTATAAATCGTGTGGATTGTGTTACACCCAAAATAACTGACTACAAACGCACGCTGTTTATACAAATGATGTCTTGAGGGACGGGAGGGGGCTGTTAGGCTGTACTCACATAGTTGTGCTTGTGGGGGTTGAGCTCTGGCTCTTTGGTCCCGCCTCTCAACTATCAATCAACTGGCGTACAGATTCCTGAGCTTACTGGGCTCTATCATATCTACAATAAAAACTGTATGAGTCAGCCTCCACCACATCACTTCATTATGTACGCCAAACACATCCTGGGGGTAGAGTTACAGCAGTAACTGTAACCTAGCAGTAACTAGTAGTAGTAACTCCCTCAACCTAGTGCATTCCATTTACTAACTACTCTGACACTAAAAAAGTTCTTTCTAATGTCTCTATGACTCATTTGGGTACTCAGCTTCCACCTGTGTCCCCTTGAGCGTGTGCCCCTTGTGTTAAATAGTTCACCCTTACCTACCCTGTCAATTCCCCTGAGAATTTTATATGTTGTGATCCTGTCTCCCCGAGCTCTTCTGTCTTCCAGCGACGTGAGGTGCAGTTCACACAGCCTTTCCTCGTAACTTATGCCTCTTAGTTCTGGGACTAACCTAGTGGTATACCTCTGAACTTTTTCCAGCTTCGTCTTGTGCTTGACAAGGTACGGGCTCCATGCTGGGACCGCATACTCTGTGAAGGTGGAACAGTGTCTACCAAACTGTTCCATCCACCACGTGGAACGACAGTGATAGACTCAACCCCCCCAAAAAAAACTGACACATGCTCACGCAAGACATGATAACATTAAGGTCATACCGCTAAAACCTATCTGTATGTCCTCGATTCCACCGAAAAAAAATATAATAAATACGACGCCCAAACACCTTACATTGTCCATGACGAATTCCCCTCCATCAGAACACAGTTAACTACGAATCCCGGGTAACCATTAAGCATTGACTTCGAATCTGGGGCCATGTTTACATATCTCACTTGTATTACATGTATCGTAGTCATTCCCAGCTGTGAGGGGGGGGGGTCTCACCTCCAGGGGGCCACTGTGTGGGGGCCATTGTGTGGGGGCCATTGTGTGGAGCCATGGTGTGGGGGCCATGGTGTGGGGCCATGGTGTGGGGCCATGGTGTGGGGGCCATGGTGTGGGGCCATGGTGTGGGGGGCCATGGTGTGGGGCCATGGTGTGGTAGGAGTGGGGTGGTGACGTGTTTTAACACTTCAGAGGTCATAGGAACAGACGTTTTCATGCTCCTGTTTACAGGCTCTCTCTCCCTCACCTCCCTCCCCAGAACACGATCACCCAGTCGATTTACAATCAGGTCGCCAATTACTGCTGGGTGAACAGGGGCGAAGAGGGAAGGATCATTCATTTGGGCTCGAACCCAGGTCTCCTGGCTGTGGTATGACTGGGTGAGTTCGGTACCTTCTATACAACATGGTGACGCAGCGGTGCCAATCCTGTGAGTTATACGGCCGATGCACCTGCTGTGAATTCTTCATATATACACAAAGAAACAACACTTAAAACCATTGATTCCATCATAATTAATTTACGGGCTCACGAACACTATGTTTACACTGATGAGTGTGTTCAAATGTCAACAGGTGGCACTGCAGCAGCCTGTAGAATATACAAAGACAACAGCCATTGTCTCACACCATAAGTGTGAGACTCAGTAATTGGCTCAGCTCCACACATACAGAATTAGCTGCACTACAGCTGGTCACTAACGCACTGAAGAACAGTGGAGAAGCAATGTTCTGTGATTCAAAGTTAGCTCTTCAGGCCCTTAAAAACCCAACATGCAAAATAGATACCAGGAATGTTGTAACATCCATTATAAACATTATTAATGCACAGACCAAAAGTTTCAGAGTCTCATTTGAATGGATACCATCTCACACAGGTGTTGTCCAGCATGATGACACACACAAGGCAGCCAAAACTGCATGTGATAAGCCTGAAATTGAGTTAGATATGGGCATTCCGATCTCTGCTGTAAAAGCCGCAATATTTCAGGAAATTAGGGAAGACAGAAGACCAGTCACTGACACAAAAAGGCCAGAAAGCACGAGTATAAAGAGCTATGACATGTTTAGAACCGAGAATTATATGTACGGGCAGCATAAAACCTCCACTAGACAGTGTGACATTGTAATTGCCAGACTTAGGCTGGGATATGGATATCTATGAGAGGTGGCTGCACGCGATATCTATGGCAGGTGGCTGCACGCGATATCTATGGCAGGTGGCTGCAGGCGATATCTATGGCAGGTGGCTGCACGCGATATCTATGGCAGGTGGCTGCAGGCGATATCTATGGGAGGTGGCTGCAGGTACTGTATCCCCCCCAATGGTGAACATTCCCACTGTAAACTATGTGAACAAGAGCTGGGACATTACTCTCCAACACTATATCTGGGATTGACGTTATAAGTGACTTCAGACCAAATGGTATGAGGTACTTCGAGCTGTGTAATTACTTCAACTGTATTGGAATGTTTAGGTCCCCTCCAATACAGTTTCTGTGTGCTTTTCTCCCACCACCCCCTTCCCTTTGTATTTTGTGTGCCTTATTAGATATTTAAGGGTTACAAGATGTACATTGGTTGATACAATGTGTTCTTAAAGGTTATGGATCTGTTGGAGCTTCTCCGCGTCAGGACGGGAACCGAGGATGCAGCAGACGTTAACTCTTTGGATCAACACAAAGACTGGAAACAAAAGACAGGCGCTGAAAAAAAACTGGCAGCCCTTGGGTCTCTGGTGACGTCAATGAGCCTGGAGCCCAATTCCTAGAGAAATCCCAAGGCACTCTTACCCCAGGGGCCATGCGTCTCAGACGCTATGGGAACAAAGGTGTATTGACATTCCAAGCGCCTATATTTGACTGATTTTGTTGTTTCCCTGTGGTTGGCCGCCCTGCCTGCTTGATCAGCACAGAAGTGTATATAGGTGTCAGCCAGGGTGGATACACATGTGTAGTCCCACACCAACTGTCTACTCTCCTTCCAGGAGTATATAGTGATGCCATCAGGGCGACGTGCGGGATCATCCGGGATGGTGGGCCCCTAGGATGCGAGGTTCTCTCTCCGCTGGGCACTGAGCTGAGGCAATGTTCCTCTTGAAGATGTCATTGACCTCGTTGTGTCTTGCATGCCCGCTCTTGGATTTTCTGCAATGCGACACATGCAATCCATATTGGTCTGCTTCCACCCTGTTGCAAATACACTTGTATTCAGAGTGAATTGGGGCACCAAGGCGGAGGGCCACTGCTACATGAAGGGATTCTGGATCTAGGCGCGTGCCCATTGCTGACATGGGTACTGCCAGGAGGAAGTCTCCTGCATGGGGGGCACGCACTGCTCTGAGGCGGGCTTTCTCCTTGTCTCATGTTGCGGCGATGAGCATGGCATCAGCTGTATTTTCCACTAGTAGGTGGTCCCAGCTGGACATCACATATATATATATATATATATATATATATATATATATATAATATATATATATATATATATATATATATATATATATATATATATATATATATGAATGAAAACTCACACCCCAGAAGTGACTCGAACCCATACTCCCAGGAGCAACGCAACTGGTATGTACTGGGATGCCTTAAACCACTTGACCATCACGACCGGACAAATGGAAGTGATAGCCTGGGCTATTTGAGCCACTTCCCCGCCGGCACCTGGATGGTTATCTTGGGCATAGCATTTTATCAAATCACCTCATTTTTTGGGGCAACACGTGAGGAACACAAATGTGAACTTGCCTGAATGGTCCCCAGGACTATATGTACAGGCTATCACTTCCTTTTGTCCGGTCGTGATGGTCAAGTGGTTTAAGGCATCCCTGTACATACCAGTTGCGTTGCTCCTGGGAGTATGGGTTCGAGTCACTTCTGGGGTGTGAGTTTTCATTCGCATATAGTCCTGGGGACCATTCAGGCTTGTTCGCATATATATATATATATATATATATATATATATATATATATATATATATATATATATATATATATATATATATATATATATATGCGAAGCCTGAATGGTCCTGGGGACCATTCAGGCTTGTTTGCATTTGTGTTCCTCACGTGTTGCCCCAAAAAATGAGGTGATTTGATAAAATGCTATGCCCAAGATTACCATCTGAGTGCCGGCGGGGAAGTGGTTAAAATAGCTTCGGCTATCACTTCCTTATGTCCGGTCGTGATGATCAAGCGGATTAAGGCGTCCCTGTACATACCAGTTGCGTTGCTCCTGGCAGTATGGGTTCGAATCACTTCTGGGGTGCGAGTTTTCAGTTGCATATAGTCCTGGGGACCATTCAGGCTTGTTTGCATTTGTGTTCCTCACGTGTTGCCCAAAAAAATGAGGTGATTTGATAAAATGCTATGCCCAAGATTACCATCTGAGTGCCGGCGGGGAAGTGGTTAAAATAGCTTCGGCTATCACTTCCTTATGTCCGGTCGTGATGGTCAAGCGGATTAAGGCGTCCCTGTACATACCAGTTGCGTTGCTCCTGGCAGTATGGGTTCGAATCACTTCTGGGGTGCGAGTTTTCAGTTGCATATAGTCCTGGGGACCATTCAGGCTTGTTTGCATTTGTGTTCCTCACGTGTTGCCCCAAAAATGAGGTGATTTGATAAAATGCTATGCCCAAGATTACCATCCGAGTGCCGGCGGGGAAGTGGTTCAAATAGCTTCGGCTATCACTTCCTTATGTCCGGTCGTGATGGTCAAGCGGATTAAGGCGTCCCTGTACATACCAGTTGCGTTGCTCCTGGCAGTATGGGTTCGAATCACTTCTGGGGTGCGAGTTTTCAGTTATATATATATATATATATATATATATATTATATATATATATATATATATATATATATATATATATATATATATATATATATTATATATGACATAAAAAGTTATTCCCCATAGCTACCTGGGTGGGTTGACAGGCGCCCTACTGTTGTCTGTTTAGCGTTCCGTCCTGCACTTCTGTTGGTCTGTTTACTGTTGCTCCACAATCTCATTAAGTCTTTTTTCTGAGTCTATTAAACTCATACACTGTTCATCGTTCACAGTTACCCGTTGCTTCGTGTTCACTGAGTTTCACTGTTCACCGGCAGTTCGCTGGTGCTTGAAGTGTAACTAGGTTAATGAAAGTAATTACTGGGAAGGAAGTGTAGAGAAGTTCACAAGTAACTGCTCGGAACTGAACGTAATTCTCGGCGTTCACTATATACACTACGTCTTTATGTTACCTTACGTTCCTTGGTCCTCTCCGTTCGCGTCTGTTTAT
>WNGS01145354.1:6557611-6577489 GCA_020271785.1 Procambarus virginalis
GTTCTTTTTAAGAGGACAGGGTTGCACACACACACACAACACACACACACGGACACACACACCACACACACACACACACCACACACACCAAACACCGAAACACAAACGAGAATAAGACAGGACTGAGATGGGTTGGGCAGACTGCCTATCTCTGGACTGCCAAAAAAGCCTTTGATACAGTACTGCTCACGAGACTGCTGTTCAAACTCGAGAGGCAGGCGGGGGTGGGGGAAGGTCCTAGCATGGATAAGGAACTACCTAACAGGAAGGAGCCAAAGAGTTACGGTAAGGGGCGAGAAGTCGACCTGGCGAACAGTAACAAGTGGAGTACCACAAGGATCGGTGCTGGGGACCAATTCTATTTCTTGTATATGTTACGACATGTTACGGGTGTAGAGTCCTACATGTCGATGTTTGCGGATGACGCAAAGTTGATGAGAAGAGTTGTGACAGATGAGGATTGCAGGATCCTCCAAGAGGACCTGAACGAGTTGCAGAGATGGTCAGAGAAATGGCTACTGGAATTCAACACGAGCAAATGTAAAGTTATGGAAATGGGAAAAGGAGATAGGAGACCAAAGGGACAGTACACAATGAAGGGGAACAGCCTACCTGTGACGACGCGCGAAAGAGACCTGGGTGTGGACGTAACAACCTAATCTATCTTCCTGAGGCACATATAAATAGGGATAAACGACAGCAGCGTACTCTACACTGGCAAAAGTTAGAACATCATTCAGAAACCTTAAGTAAGGAGGCATTTAGGCTCTTTACACTGCCTACGTGAGGCCAGTCTTAGAGTATGCCGCCTCATCATGGAGTCCCCATCTAAAGAAACACATAATGAAACTGGAAAAGGTTCAGAGGTTTGCAACGAGACTCGTCCCAGAGCTACGAGGGATGGGGTATGAGGAGCGCCTGGGGGAACTATGCCTTACGACACTAGAAAGAAGAAGGGAGAGGGGGGACATGATAGGAACGTATAAAATACTCAGAGGGATTGACAGAGTGGACATAGACGAAATGTTCACACGGAATAGTAACAGAACGAGGGGACATGGATGGAAGTTGGAAACTCAGATGAGTCACAGAGATGTTAGGAAGTTTTCTTTTAGCGTGAGAGTAGTGGGAAAATGGAATGCACTTAAGGAACAGGTTGTGGAAGCCAATACTATTCATAATTTTAAAACTAGATATGATAGGGAAATGGGACAGGAGTCATTGCTGTAAACAACTGATGCTCGAAAGGCGGGATCCAAGAGTCAATGCTCGATCCTGCAGACACATATAGGTGAGTACATATAGGTGAGTATACACACACACACGCACCATATTGAGAGCAGGCCGACACATATCCATGTCTATTCACATCTCCACATCTAATAATAATCCATGATTTAGTACCCTCTGAGCCCGACCACTGTGTATACATCAGCACCAGAAATTACAGACATTAACAAGTGAGTGATGCCAAGCGGAGGAGAGGAAGCCATCCGCCGCCTGCGTGCCACACCTGTGTCTGATGGAGTGATAATGCCACCAGATCACCAGCCACACCCTCATTACAAACCTCTCATACACCAAAACAACGCACCAGATTTGGGGTGTAATTGGGTAATTAGTAGACTGGATGTTAGTCTGCAATGTGCGGTGGTTAATGTGGTTGTTTTCTGCGGCTGGAAGTGGGTATTATGCAGAGTATATCAGCAGGGTGAAGGTAGTTTGGTCATCCGTCAGAGTCTTGGATGGTTGGATGGTATGTGATATAAATATATATGTTTAGTAAGTGGTGGTGTGGTTGTGTACCACCACCACCACCACCCACCTTCCCTACACCACCACCACCTTCCCTACACCACCCACATCTCCCCTACACCACCACCTTCCCTACACCACCACCTTCCCTACACCACCCACACCTCCCCTACACCACCACCTTCCCTACACCACCCACACCTCCCCTACACCACCACCTTCCCTACACCACCACCACCTTCCCTACACCACCCACATCTCCCCTACACCACCACCTTCCCTACACCACCACCTTCCCTACACCACCCACATCTCCCCTACACCACCACCTTCCCTACACCACCCACACCTCCCCTACACCACCACCTTCCCTACACCACCCACATCTCCCCTACACCATCACCTTCCCTACACCACCACCACCTTCCCTACACCACCACCACCTTCCCTACACCACCACCTTCCCTACACCACCAACACCTTCCCTACACCACCACCTTCCCTACACCACCACCACCTTCCCTACACCACCAACACCTTCCCTACACCACCACCTTCCCTACACCACCAACACCTTCCCTACACCACCACCTTCCCTACACCACCACCACCTCCCCTACATCACCACCTTCCCTACACCACCACCACCTTCCCTACACCACCACCCACACCCCCTCCTACACCACCACCTTCCCTACACCACCCATACCTCCCCTACACCACCACCACCTCCCTACACCACCACCTTCCCTACACCACCACCACCTCCCCTACACCACCACCCACACCCCCTCCTACACCACCACCCACACACCCCTTACACCTACACTTCTAGTCCAACAAATGGTTGTAAGAGTTTAACCCGAGCAAACGTAATGTAATGAAGATAGGTGTAGGGAGCAGGAGGCCAGATACAAGGTATCATCTGGGAGATGAAATTCTTCATGAATCAGAGAGAGAGAGATAGACCTGGGGGTTGATATGTCTTGAGGTTATCTTGAGGTTATCTTGAGATGATTTCGGGGCTTAGCGTCCCCCGCGGCCCGGTCCTCGACCAGGCCGCCTTTTGTTACACATCCCCAGGAAGCAGCCCGTAGCAGCTGTCTAACTCCCAGGTACCTATTTACTGCTAGGTGAACAGAGGGCATCAGGGTGAAAGAAACTCTGCCCATTTGTTTCCGCCTCCACCGGGATCGAACCCGGAACTTCAGACTACGAATCCGAAGTCCGAAGTCCGAGTCCACTCAGCTGTCAGGCGCCATATAGCTGGATATCACGCCAGACCTGTCCCCTGAAGCCCATATCAAGAGGATAACATCAGCGGCATATGCCAGGCTGGCTAACATAAGAACGGCCTTTAGAAACTTGTGTAAGGAATCTTTCAGAACTTTGTATACCACATATGTCAGACCAATCCTGCAGTATGCAACCCCAGCATGGAGTCCATATATAGTTAAGCATAAGACTAAACTGGAAAAGGTTCAAAGGTTTGCCACCAGACTAGTGCCCGAGCTGAGAGGTATGAGCTACGAGGAGAGACTACGGGAATTAAACCTAACCTCGTTAGAAGACAGAAGAGTTAGGGGGGACATGATCACCACATACAAGATTCTCAAAGGAAATGATGGGGTAGATAAAGACAGACTATTTAACACAAGGGGCACACGCACTAGGGGACACAGGTGGAAATTAAGTGCCCAAATGAGCCACAGAGATATTAGAATCTTTTTTTGTGTCAGAGTGGTTGACAAATGGAATGCATTAGGCAGTGATGTGGTGGAGGCTGACTCCATACACAGTTTCAAGTGTAGATATGATAGAGCCCAATAGGCTCAGGAAACTGTACACCAGTTGACTGACAGTTGAGAGGCGGGACCAAAGAGCCAGAGCTCAACCCCCGCAAGCACAACTAGGTGAGTACACCACCACCCACGCCTCCCCCACACCACCACCAGCAGCATCTTCCTCATATATCAGCGGGACAAGCAGCTCCGTCCTCACCACACATCCATCAGAGGTCTGTCATCACTCCTGCCTCAGTGAGGCCGCGCCTGTCTCTCAGACCACACACACTCCCCCACTTCCTTCCCCTCGGCCCGCCCCTCGGCCCGCCCCGCTTCCGTAACCCAACTCTGAGCCACCATGCTAATTGCTATGTTTATTTTTCCCGCGCTGTTGGTAGCCCTGTAGGAGCCAGCACAGCCATCGCCCCTCAATGGCGTCGCGTAGGATTACGGCGTCGGCCCGCGGCGGGGCGCAGCTCGACGTCACCTGAGATCTTGGCGGCGTCGAGGGAGGTAACGTGGGAGACGAAGGCGATAAGCCACGGAGGGGCAACGATTGAGCTATATTGTAAACAAAAGACTGTGATTTTTTTAATTTTGCCCCGAGGGGCGAGTTTATTGGGCAGCGTCACCCATCCTGTGAGTGGTCACACCGCCATAGTGACAGTATTGGGCAGCGCCACTCATCCTGTGAGTGGACACACCGCCATAGTGACAGTATTGGGCAGCGTCACTCATCCTGTGAGTGGACACACCGCCATAGTGACAGTATTGGGCAGCGCCACTCATCCTGTGAGTGGACACACCGCCATAGTGACAGTATTGGGCAGCGTCACCCATCCTGTGAGTGGTCACACCGCCATAGTGACAGTATTGGGCAGCGCCACTCATCCTGTGAGTGGACACACCGCCATAGTGACAGTATTGGGCAGCGCCACTCATCCTGTGAGTGGACACACCGCCATAGTGACAGTATTGGGCAGCGCCACTCATCCTGTGAGTGGACACACCGCCATAGTGACAGTATTGGGCAGCGCCACTCATCCTGTGAGTGGACACACCACCATAGTGACAGTATTGGGCAGCGTCACCCATCCTGTGAGTGGACACACCGCCATAGTGACAGTATTGGGCAGCGCCACTCATCCTGTGAGTGGACACACCGCCATAGTGACAGTATTGGGCAGCGCCACTCATCCTGTGAGTGGACACACCGCCATAGTGACAGTATTGGGCAGCGCCACTCATCCTGTGAGTGGACACACCGCCATAGTGACATTATTGGGCAGCGCCACTCATCCTGTGAGTGGACACACCGCCATAGTGACAGTATTGGGCAGCGTCACTCATCCTGTGAGTGGACACACCGCCATAGTGACAGTATTGGGCAGCACCACTCATCCTGTGAGTGGACACACCGCCATAGTGACAGTATTGAGCAGCGCCACTCATCCTGTGAGTGGACACACCGCCATAGTGACAGTATTGGGCAGCGTCACTCATCCTGTGAGTGGACACACCGCCATAGTGACAGTATTGGGCAGCGCCACTCATCCTGTGAGTGGACACACCGCCATAGTGACAGTATTGGGCAGCGCCACTCATCCTGTGAGTGGACACACCGCCATAGTGACAGTATTGGGCAGCGCCACTCATCCTGTGAGTGGACACACCGCCATAGTGACAGTATTGGGCAACGCCACTCATCCTGTGAGTGGACACACCGCCATAGTGACAGTATTGGGCAGCGTGTTATGTGTGTGTTGTGAGTGTATGTGTTGTGAGTGTATTGTGTGTGTGTTGTGAGTGTGTGTTGTGTGTGTGTTGTGTGTTGTGAGTATATTATGTGTCATCCTTTGCAGATGACACAAAAATCACCATGAAAATTACCTCTGCTGAAGACATTGAAAAATTACAAGCAGATATTAACAAAGTTTTCGATAGGGCAGCAGAAAATAACATGATGTTTAACAGTGATAAATTTCAGGTACTCGGGTACGGCAAAAATGAGGACCTGAAACATAATACAGGGTACAAAACACAATCGAATCTTCCCATAGTAGAATAACAACATATAAAGGATTTGGGAATAATGATGTCTGACGACCTAACGTTTAGGGAGCATAACCAAGCAAATATTGCGTCAGCCAGAAAAATGATCGGATGGATTACGAGAACTTTCAAATCCAGGGATCCCATCACAATGGTTGTACTCTTCAAGTCACTTGTGTTGTCCCGTCTCGAATACTGCTCAGTACTCACTTCCCCCTTTAGAGCAGGA
The DNA here is from genome assembly GCA_020271785.1 of Procambarus virginalis. NCBI lineage: Eukaryota > Metazoa > Arthropoda > Malacostraca > Decapoda > Cambaridae > Procambarus > Procambarus virginalis. The sequence continues at coordinate 6,563,432 of WNGS01145354.1, forward strand.
GAGATTGCTGAAATAGAGGGAATACAGAGAACATATACGGCACGCATAGACGCGATAAAACACCTAAATTATTGGGATCATCTCAAAGCTCTCCAAATGTACGCACTAGAAAGGAGACGAGAGAGAGATACCAAATAATATACACGTGGAAAATACTGGAGGGACAGGTCCCAAATCTACACAGTAAAATAACAACATACTGGAGTGAACGATATGGAAGAAAATGCAGAATAGAACCAGTGAAGAGCAGAGGTGCCATAGGCACAATCAGAGAACACTGTATAAACATCAGAGGTCCGCGATTGTTCAACGTCCTCCCAGCGAGCATAAGAAATATTGCCGGAACAACCGTGGACATCTTCAAGAGAAAACTAGATTGTTTTCTCCAAGGAGTGCTTGACCAACCGGGCTGTGGTGGCTATGTGGGCCTGCGGGCCGCTCCAAGCAACAGCCTGGTGGACCAAACTCTCACAAGTCAAGCCTGGCCTCGGGTCGGGCTTGGGGAGTAGAAGAACTCCCAGAACCCCATCAAGCAGGTATATGTGGGCCTGCGGGCCGCTCCAAGCAACAGCCTGGTGGACCAAACTCTCACAAGTCAAGCCTGACCTCGGGCCGGGCTCGGGGAGTAGAAGAACTCCCAGAACCCCATCAACCAGGTATATGTGGGCCTGCGGGCCGCTCCAAGGAACAGCCTGGTGGACCAAACTCTCACAAGTCAAGCCTGGCCTCGGGCCGGGCTTGGGGAGTAGAAGAACTCCCAGAACCCCATCAACCAGGTATATGTGGGCCTGCGGGCCGCTCCAAGGAACAGCCTGGTGGACCAAACTCTCACAAGTCAAGCCTGGCCTCGGGCCGGGCTTGGGGAGTAGAAGAACTCCCAGAACCCCATCAACCAGGTATATGTGGGCCTGCGGGCCGCTCCAAGCAACAGCCTGGTGGACCAAACTCTCACAAGTCAAGCCTGGCCTCGGGTCGGGCTTGGGAAGTAGAAGAACTCCCAGAACCTAATCAACCAGGTATATGTGGGCCTGCGGGCCGCTCCAAGCAACAGCCTGGTGGACCAAACTCTCACAAGTCAAGCCTGGCCTCGGGCCGGGCTTGGGGAGTAGAAGAACTCCCAGAACCCCATCAACCAGGTATGTGTTGTGAGTGTATTGTGAGTGTGTTGTGAGTGTATTGTGAGTGTGTTGTGAGTGTATTGTGTGTTGTGAGTGTGTTGTGAGTGTATTGTGAGTGTGTTGTGAGTGTATTGTGTTGTTAGTGTGTTGTGTGTATTATGAGTGTACTGTATTGTGTTAGGTGTGTGTTGTGGGTGTAATATTAGTGTGTTGTGAGTGTATTGTGAGCGTGTTGTGAGTGTGTTGTGTATTGTGAGTATTGTGAGTGTGTTGAGAGTGAGTGTATTGTGAGTGTGTTGAGAGTGAGTGTATTGTGAGTGTGTTGAGAGTGAGTGTATTGTGAGTGTGTTGAGAGTGAGTGTATTGTGAGTGTGTTGAGAGTGAGTGTATTGTGAGTGTGTTGTGAGAGTGAGTGTATTGTGAGTGTGTTGAGAGTGAGTGTATTGTGAGTGTGTTGTGAGTGTATTGTGAGTGTGTTGTGAGAGTGAGTGTATTGTGAGTGTGTTGTGAGAGTGAGTGTGGTGGTGGTGGTGACCTCCCAGCCGGCGCCGCCCCCGGGGAGGCCGGCCACCAAGGTACCCACATTATAAAGATATTTACAACCAGCTCAACCGCAGATGTTAAATTGCTTAGTGCGAAGATCATTCGAGTCCCGTGGTTGAACCGTTGGTGTGTCTCACGTACACGACGAGAGTAACAGCTCACGGTGACGGTAGCTCCATTAGCTCTTGGTAGATATGATTATCGACTTCGTAACAAGCTCATTCATGTTGCTTATGTAAATTCATTTTAGAGTTCATTTCCTGAACGCATTTATGTGCCGCTGGAGAAGCAATTCCACTCATTTTGTAGAGTGGAACGAGGGAGAAAGATGTTTGTGATGGCCGCCGCTGCTGTTGACGCTGGCGCCACTTGTCAGGTGACGTCGCTGGGGAAGTCAGTGTTCATAGATGGACGTCGCGACGCCTGGGTCCGCCGTCTGGCTCCTACGTCGCACTGACGACGCCTCAAGACGTAGCGTGCGCTTGACCCATTGTGCCTCGATACAGCAGCTTCTTCGGCAGCTCGAACTGGTGTTGATTAAGGAGGCAACATCGAAGTTCCTGGAGTTTGTGCGTTGAAAAAATCCCGGGAAGGAGAGGTGGAGTTCGGTGCCGACTTCGTCAAAATGTTTCTGGAATCGGCGACTCTTTGGAGCCCTGTGTCGGGTGTCCCACGTTTGGTGTCCCATGTCTGGTGTCCCATGTCTGGTGTCCCATGTCTGGTGTCCCACGCCGGGTGTCCCATGTCTGGTGTCCCACGTCGGGTGTCCCATGACTGGTGTCCCATGTCTGGTGTCCCACGTCGGGTGTCCCATGTCTGGTGTCCCATGTCTGGTGTCCCACGCCGGGTGTCCCATGTCTGGTGTTCCACGCCGGGTGTCCCACGTCGGGTGTCCCATGTCTGGTGTCCCACGTCGGGTGTCCCACGCCGGGTGTCCCATGTCTGGTGTCCCACGTCGGGTGTTCCACGTCGGGTGTCCCATGTCTGGTGTCCCACGTCGGGTGTCCCATGTCTGGTGTCCCACGTCTGGTGTCCTATGTCTGGTGTCCCACGTCGGGTGTCCCATGTCTGGTGTCCCACGTCGGGTGTCCATTATCTGGTGTCCCATGTCTGGTGTCCCACGCCGGGTGTCCCACGCCGGGTGTCCCATGTCTGGTGCTCTACGCCGGGTGTCCCACGCCGAATGTCCCATGTCTGGTGTCCCACGCCGGGTGTCCCATGTCTGGTGTCCCACGCCGGGTGTCCCATATCTGGTGTCCCACGCCGGGTGTTCCATGCCTGGTGTCCCACGCCGGGTGTCCCATGTCTGGTGTCCCACGCCGGGTGTCCCATGTATGGTGTCCAAAGCCGGGTGTCCCATGTCTGGTGTCCCATGTCTGGTGTCCCACGCCGGGTGTCCCATCTCTGGTGTCCCATGTCTGGTGTCCCAAGTCTGGTGTCCCAAGCCGGGTGTCCCATGTCTGGTGTCCCATGTCTGGTTTCCCACGCCGGGTGTCCCATGTCTGGTGTCCCACGCCGGGTGTCCCATGTCTGGTGTCCCACGCCGGGTGTCCCATGTCTGGTGTCCCATGTCTGGTGTCCAAAGCCGGGTGTCCCATGTCTGGTGTCTCATGTCTGGTATCCCACGCCGGGTGTCCCATTTCTGGTGTCCCATGTCTGGTATCCCATGTCTGGTGTCCCACGCCGGGTGTCCCATGTCCCATGTCTGGTGTCCCATGTCCCATGTCTGGTGTCCCACGTCTGGTGTCCCAAGTCTGGTGTCCCAAGCCGGGTGTCCCACGCCTGGTGTCCCATGTCTGGTGTCCTACGCCGGGTGTCCCATGTCTGGTGTCCCACGTCGGGTGTCCCATGTCTGGTGACCCACGCCGGATGTCCCATGTCTGGTGTCCCACGTCGGGTGTCCCATGTCTGGTGTCCCACGCCGGGTGTCCCATGTCTGGTGTCCCACGCCGGGTGTCCTATGTCTGGTGTCCCACGCCGGGTGTCCCATGTCTGGTGTCCCACGCCTGGTGTCCCATGTCTGGTGTCCCACGCCGCATGTCCCATGTCTGGTGTCCCACGCCGGGTGTCCCATGTCTGGTGTCCCCGGTCTGGTGTCCCACGCCGGGTGTCCCATGTCTGGTGTCCCCCGTCTGGTGTCCCACGCCAGGTGTCCCACGCCGGGTGTCCCATGTCTGGTGTCCCATGTCTGGTGTCCCACGCCGGGTGTCCCATGTCTGGTGTCCCACGTCGGGTGTCCCATGTCTGGTGTCCAACGCCGGGTATCCCATGTCTGGTGTCCCACGTCGGGTGTCCCATGTCTGGTGTCCCACGCCGGGTGTCCCATGTCTGATGTCCCTTGTCTGGTGTCACATGTCTGGTGTCCCTTGTCTTGTGTCCCACGCCGGGTGTCCCATGTCTGGTGTCCCATGTCTGGTGTCCCTTGTCTGGTGTCCACGCCGGGTGTCCCATGTCTGGTGACCCACGCCGGGTGTCCCATGTCTGGTGTCCCATGTCTGGTGTCCCACGCCGGGTGTCCCATGTCTGGTGACCCACGCCGGGTGTCCCATGTCTGGTGTCCCATATCTGGTGTCCCTTGTCTGGTGTCCCACGCCGGGTGTCCCATGTCTGGTGACCCACGCCGGGTGTCCCATGTCTGGTGTCCCACGCCGGGTGTCCCATGTCTGGTGTCCCATGTCTGGTGTCCCTTGTCTGGTGTCCCATGCCGGGTGTCCTATGTCTGGTGTTCCACGCCGGGTGTCCCATGTCTGATGACCCACGCCGGGTGTCCCATGTCTGGTGTCCCTTGTCTGGTGTCCCACGCCGGGTGTCCCATGTCTGGTGACCCACGCCGGGTGTCCCATGTCTGGTGTCTCACGCCGGGTGTCCCATGTCTGGTGTCCCTTGTCTGGTGTCCACGCCGGGTGTCCCACGCCGGGTGTCCACGCCGGGTGTCCCATGTCTGGTGTCCGACGCTGGGTGTCCCATGTCTGGTGTCCACGCCGGGTGTCCCATGTCTGGTGTCCCATGTCTGGTGTCCACGCCGGGTGTCCCATGTCTGGTGTCCCATGTCTGGTGTCCACGCCGGGTGTCCCATGTCTGGTGTCCCACGCCGCATGTCCCATGTCTGGTGTCCCACGCCGGGTGTCCCATGTCTGGTGTCCCATATGTGGTGTCCCACGTCGGGTGTCCCACGCCGGGTGTCCCATGTCTGGTGTCCCCGGTCTGGTGTCCCACGCCGGGTGTCCCATGTCTGGTGTCCCCGGTCTGGTGTCCCACGCCAGGTGTCCCATGTCTGGTGTCCCACGCCGGGTGTCCCATGTCTGGTGTCCCATGTCTGGTGTCCCACGCCGGGTGTCCCATGTCTGGTGTCCCACGTCGGGTGTCCCATGTCTGGTGTCCAACGCCGGGTATCCCATGTCTGGTGTCCCACGTCGGGTATCCCATGTCTGGTGTCCCACGCCGGGTGTCCCATGTCTGGTGTCCCTTGTCTGGTGTCCACGTCGGGTGTCCCACGCCGGGTGTCCCATGTCTGGTGTCCCACGCCTGGTGTCCCATGTCTGGTGTCCCACGCCGGGTGTCCCATGTCTGGTGTCCCACGCCGGGTGTCCCATGTCTGGTGTCCCTTGTCTGGTGTCCACGCCGGGTGTCCTATGTCTGGTGACCCACGCCGGGTGTCCCATGTCTGGTGTCCCACGCCGGGTGTCCCATGTCTGGTGTCCCACGCCAGGTGTCCCAAGTCTGGTGTCCCTTGTCTGGTGTCCCATGTCTGGTGTCACATGTCTGGTGTCCCTTGTCTGGTGTCCCACGCCGGGTGTCCCATGTCTTATGTCCCATGTCTGGTGTCCCATGTCTGGTGTCTCATGTCTGGTGTCCCTTGTCTGGTGTCTCATGTCTGGTGTCCCTTGTCTGGTGTCCCATGCCGGGTGTCCTATGTCTGGTGTTTCACGCCGGGTGTCCCATGTCTGATGACCCACGCCGGGTGTCCCATGTCTGGTGTCCCTTGTCTGGTGTCCCACGCCGGGTGTCCCATGTCTGGTGACCCACGCCGGGTGTCCCATGTCTGGCGTCTCACGCCGGGTGTCCCATGTCTGGTGTCCCATGTCTGGTGTCCCTTGTCTGGTGTCCACGCCGGGTGTCCCACGCCGGGTGTCCACGCCGGGTGTCCCATGTCTGGTGTCCCACGCCGGGTGTCCACGCCGGGTGTCCCATGTCTGGTGTCCCATGTCTGGTGTCCCTTGTCTGGTGTCCCACGCCGGGTGTCCCATGTCTGGTGACCCACGCCGGGTGTCCCATGTCTGGTGTCCCATGTCTGGTGTCCCATGTCTGGTGTCCTTTGTCTGGTGTCCCACGCCGGGTGTCCCATGTCTGGTGACCCACGCCGGGTGTCCCATGTCTGGTGTCCCATGTCTGGTGTCCCTTGTCTGGTGTCCCACGCCGGGTGTCCCATGTCTGGTGACCCACGCCGGGTGTCCCATGTCTGGTGTCCCATGTCTGGTGTCCCATGTCTGGTGTCCCATGTCTGGTGGGTACACTATTGGGCAACACCACTCAGCCTGTGTGTGAACATAATAATTGTGTCGGGGGACAGGCAGCCAGTATATATAAACGGTAAGTTTATATCGAAGCCGTTGTGTAAACACGAGAAATAAACTGAGAAAACACTGGAAATTTTTAGGAAGAATGAGAGGACTGAATGTTTAATAGAAAGGAAGTACTAAGCTCGAAGGAGTTGAGAAGTGGAGTCCTGGAAGGATCAATCCTCATGTAAATCCTCTTTATAACTAAAGTGAATGACCTGCGTGGTAGAACTCTCACATGTTAATGTTCCCAGATAATACAAGGCTAATGAGGATGTAAGAGCCGAAAATTGCAGTTACAAAAAGCCTTTGACACATTCCAGGAGAGGTCAGACAAGTGGTTGTTAACCTTCACCCTCCAACAAGTGTAAGGTAATGATGATAGCAAAGGGACATATTAGACTAGATGGCATGTGAACCCTAATGGGAGGCGTTTACAGGAATCGATTTGCAATATCCATTACACGATAGTGGTTCACGGTGGACCGAACCGTCGCCAGTTAGTTTATTATCTGGTATGTTGGTTGTGTCTGGAGGTAAGGGCGTCGATGTTGACATAAGGGGTCTCGTAGTACAGTGGGCTTCGCTCTCCACTCACAACCGGTGATTCTCGATACTACTGCGGTACATTTATTCACGTTTTCACTAATTACATATTTGGTGTACTGTATTAAGCAAATTTACAGCATGTAGTACAGTTGGGTTCATTCTAGACTGTCAACCGAGGCATTTTGAGATCGCTTCTCGGAGAGAAGCGAGAAATGATTGGGCATGTTTCCTTCCGTCTAATGCCTCTGTTCACCCAGCAGTCAGTCACGCGGTGAAATTTTCTGCTTCACTTTGTTTATCTAGCGACGCACAAAACTTTGCTTGCATATGTGCAGAGGTTGGCACCAAGATTAGTGTCAGAATTAAGAGTTCTGAACTATAAGGACAGGTTAAAGGAACTGCATCTCACCTCCCTGAAGGAGAAAATAGCAACCCGTCCTCGCAAATTCGTATAGTCAATATTGACTTATTAAATATGTGCATAGGTGACATACTTAACATAATAGTTTCCCTTGAAAAGCTTCATAGAAAACACCGACGTTACCTAACCTACTTAGTATGTTAAGATAAGCATCTTATTGCTTCGTAATTACAAATATTACCTAACCTATACCTATAATAGGTTAAGTAACAATTGTAATTACGAAGCTATAAGATGCTTATTTTAACATACTAAGTAGGTTAGGTAAGGTCGGTGTTTTCTATGAAGCTTTTCAAGGGAAACTATTATATTTAGTATGTCACCTATGCAGGTAACAAATAAGTCAATATTAACTATACGAATTTGCGAGGACGGGTTTGGAAAATACACATAGGTGATATGATCACAACGTTCCAGATACTGAGGGGTATAGACACGATTAACAAGAATAACGTTATTAAATTCAGAGAAAGGAGAGGACACGGGTAGAAGCTGGAAATGTAATGAGTTGAAAATATTGAAAGAAATACTCGAACGGTGTTTGGGTGGTCAGCAGTGGAATGCATAGAAAGAAAAGGTTGAGGAAGCCACCTCCATCCATCATCTGCTCTGCAACATTGCAGGTGAATATAGAAGCAAACTTTTTACCTGACAGCTGCACATACTTCCTTACGGTTCCGTAGACCAGCAGGGACAACAATCTGGAGCTGCAGAAAATTCTGCAGTTGGAGGCTCTCAAACGGGTGTTCAACTTTACAAACAGAGATGCTAGGCATTCAAAAGGCTTTGGAACATGCTCTTGCTGAACACCGACAACATGTTATCATACAGATTCGAGAACTGCCATTGAAATCCTTGCAACAAGAACACATATGTAGCAACACCCACCTGATCACAAATGTCATATCATTAATGCAAACGTTCAGACGTCAAGGCCATTGAGCACTTATCAACTGGGTGCTAAGTCATGTGGGAATAATAGGAAATGACATTGCAGACGAAGATGCAAAACTTGCAACTAAGAGAAGAAATGTAGACATTTACATACCACAGAGTCTATCACAGATTAAGAAAGTAATTAGAAATAGAACAATGCAAAAGATGTACAGTGACCACAACACAGCAGTTGCAACATCAGGATCTGCGGGTTGCTACAAGAATTCCACCAACTACGAACCACTTAGGAGCAGTACAAAAAGGGAGCAGTAGAACAACAGAAGTACAACTGCAACGTTGCAACGCAACATGTACATCCAGGGGGTCATATGTATCAGATGTACTCAATTGTGCTTCAGAGCAGAGTTGACAAGACGGCGTCTGTAAAGAGTAGAGGCAGGAAAGATTATTTTAGAAGACCAATCAATAGGATGATTAGAATCCCTAACATGACAGAAGAGAACATTGTTTGTGTCTGGAGACTTAACACTTCTCTTGTGTTCCTTAAGTCTGTCATTAAGTGTACGGCCAGTTTCACCACAGTATTGGAGAGGACAAGACCAACAGGAAATACAGTAGACACCAGCAGCAGCAGCAGCAGCAGCAGCAGCAGCAGCAGCAGCAGCAGCAGCAGCAGAGCTGCTGCAGCAAGAGCAGCAGCAGCAGCAGCAGCAGCAGCAGGAGGAGGAGCAGGAGCAGCAGCAGCAGCAGGAGCAGGAGCAGTAGCAGGAGGAGGAGCAGGAGCAGCAGCAGCAGCAGCAGCAGGAGCAGCAGCAGCAGCAGCTGCTGCAGCAAGAGCAGCAGCAGCAGCAGCAGCAGCAGCAGGAGGAGGAGCAGGAGCAGTAGCAGGAGGAGGAGCAGGAGCAGCAGCAGCAGCAGCAGCAGGAGCAGCAGCAGCAGCAGCAGCAGCAGGAGCAGGAGCAGACGCAGCAGGAGCAGCAGCAGCAGCAGCAGCAGCAGGAGGAGGAGCAGGAGCAGCAGCATCAGCAGCAGCAGGAGCAGCAGCAGCAGCAGCAGGAGCAGGAGCAGGAGCAGCAGCAGCAGGAGCAGCAGCAGCAGCTGCAGCAGCAGCAGCAGGAGCAGCAGCAGCAGCTGCAGCAGCAGCAGCAGGAGCAGCAGCAGCATCAGCAGCAGCAGCAGGAGCAGCAGCAGCAGCAGCAGGAGCAGCAGCAGCAGCAGCAGCAGCAGAGCAGGAGCTGCAGCAGCAGCAGGAGCAGCAGCAGGAGCAGCAGCAGCAGCAGCAGCAGCAGCAGCAGCAGGAGCAGCAGCAGCAGCAGCAGCAGCTGCAGGAGCAGCAGCAGCAGGAGCAGCAGCAGCAGCAGCAGCAGGAGCAGCAGCAGCAGCAGCAGCAGCAGCAGCAGCAGAGCAGCAGCAGCAGCAGCAGCAGCAGCAGCAGTGTGAACCACATTACTACCAAGTGTGTTAGTTTGTCACAAGGCGAACTTTATGTCAAGAGGACGAAGGGTATTAGTGATATGTTGTTAAAGATTCGCTACCTGGAATAAGAAGTTCCAAGTAGCACGGGCTATGGTGAGCCCGTAGTGGATGTTTATATATTAGTGAGAGTTTTGAGTTCCTATACCAAGAAGAGGCAGAACAATGTCATTAGTGAGGGGAAAAGGTTTAGGATGAAAGAACTTTTAGCTTGAGAATAGACACAGTTGATAACACGTAACGGCTACCCAAGGCGAGAGAGAGACTCGTAAATAAAAGACATTTCAGAATTAAGAAACTGAGGATCACTGAGGCGTAGAGCGCGGAGGAAGAGAGAGACGAGGACACTTTTCTTAACACAAGGAGGAGCATGGTAGGGAAACAAGTGAATGTACATCCCACTGTACATAGGCTTGCGATAAAGAGACGCCAGACACAGAGCTGTGAACATGTACATCTAGGAAATAGATGGAAGAAGATAGATTGTTATGAAAACAGAGAAAAGATTGGAAAAGAGGGCGTCATGGGGGCCAAAGAGCACAAAATATCAACATAGCGAAGCCAGAGGGACGAGTACCAATGGTGGGATGAAGAACAGTTTCAAAGTCCTCCATATAGAGCTGGGCAAGAACACGATAGAGAGAACCGATAGCGATACCGGAAATTTGATAGAGATAAACCATCAAAAGAGAGAGTTGAGCCAGCACACTTTGATGAGATCAAGGAGGACCTCTAGAGGAAGCTGCAGCTGAAGGAGGACCTCTAGAGGAAGCTACAGCTGAAGGAGGACCTCTAGAGGAAGCTGCAGCTGAAGGAGGACCTCTAGAGGAAGCTGCAGCTGAAGGAGGACCTCTAGAGGAAGCTACAGCTGAAGGAGGACCTCTAGAGGAAGCTGCAGCTGAAGGAGGACCTCTAGAGGAAGCTGCAGCTGAAGGAGGACCTCTAGAGGAAGCTACAGCTGAAGGAGGACCTCTAGAGGAGGTCGCAGTCTATCCACGAAGTGCTGAGAGTGACCAAGGTGGACAGGAGAAACAACATGAAGATGAGGCGTGAGAGTGATAGCAAGCCTCGAGGCAAGAGGATAACATGACAGAGCCTCTTGAAGAAATGATAGGACGAAGAGGAGTTTTGGGGAGACAGTAGACATAGGGAAGAAAATGACAGATGTCACAGTTCGAGGAGATCACAGACCAAACACCTGTGTTCACTACCATTTGTGTCCTGCATACTACATCACCCATCCCACACGTAATTACCAGGGGCCAGATTCACGAAGCAGTTACGCAAGCACTTACGAACCTGGGGACAGATTCACGAAGCAGTTACGCAAGCACTTACGAACGTGTACATCTTTCCTCAATCTTTGACGGCTTTGGTTACATTTATTAAACAGTTTACAAGCATGAAAACTTGCCAATCAACTGTTGTTATTGTTATAAACAGCCTCCTGGTGCTTCGGAGCTCATTAACTGTTTAATAATTGTAAACAAAGCCGCTAAAGATTGAGAAAAGATGGACAGGTTCGTACGTGCTTGCGTAACTGCTTCGTGAATCTGGGCCCAGGTTCGTAAGTGGTTGCGTAACTGCTTCGTGAATCTGGCCCCAGGTTCGTAAGTGCTTGCGTAGCTGCTTCGTGAATCTGGCCCCAGGTTCGTAAGTGCTTGCGTAGCTGCTTCGTGAATCTGGCCCCAGGTTCGTAAGTGCTTGCGTAGCTGCTTCGTGAATCTGGCCCCAGGTTCGTAAGTGCTTGCGTAGCTGCTTCGTGAATCTGGCCCCAGGTTCGTAAGTGCTTGCGTAACTGCTTCGTGAATCTGGCCCCAGGTTCGTAAGTGCTTGAGTAGCTGCTTCGTGAATCTGGCCCCAGGTTCGTAAGTGCTTGAGTAACTGCTTCGTGAATCTGGCCCCAGGTTCGTAAGTGCTTGAGTAACTGCTTCGTGAATCTGGCCCCAGGTTCGTAAGTGCTTGAGTAACTGCTTCGTGAATCTGGCCCCTGACCAATACATATCATTTTATGATTTTTTTTTAATTTGTAGCTGCAGCTCTGTTAACTGCAGCTCCTGAACCATTGTGTAAGTACTCACGTTATCTACATGCAGGTCGGCGTTCAATCCCCGACCGTCCACAAGTGGTTGGGCACCATTCCTTCCCTCCGTCCCATCCCAAATCCTTATCCTGACCCCTTCCCAGTGCTATATAGTCGTAATGGTCGGCGCTTTCTCCTAATAATTCCCTTCCCTTCGTTTAAGACTTGGCTACTTAGATTTAAGACATATCCACTTGTTTGTTTTAAGACTTGACCGCTTGTTAATTTGAAGATTTGCTTACTCGTTAATTTCTTAAGACCTCAAAGATTTACTAATGTTAAGTCTTGAACATGTTAATGTTAAGACTTTGCCAAAATGCTATGCGTGATTAGTGACCTCATTAACCCAATTATATCATGTCAGTAATCATTATTGTTGCCATATTATTGTTGAGGTCCTGACGGCTGAGTGAACAGCGCTCGGGGTTCGTAGTCATGAGGTTCTGGGTTCATTCCCGGAGGAGGCAGAAACAAATGGATAGAGTTTCTTTCTATCTGATGTCTCTGTTCACTTAGCAGTAAATAGGTACCTGGGAGTTAGACAGCTGCTACGGGCTGCTTCCTGGGGGATGTGTAACAAAAAGAAGGCTTAGTCGAGGACCGGGCCGCAGGGACGCTCAGCCCCGAAATCATCTCAAGATAACCTCAAGTAGGTGACTGGAGGGTTCCCCACTCTCTCTCTCTGCCGTATGTCCGATGTAGTTTTGGCGGGAAAATAAGCCTCGGGTCTCATATCCCTGGAAACACAAACCGTAACTGTCTTTATTTTCCGCTTGTTACAACTTGTAATAAAGTTGTTACATCTTGGCTTAACGTGTTTATGACGTATTAGAACGTTGTTACAACTTGATATATTGGTTGTTATAACTGGTTAGGAGGTGTTTAAAACTTGTTCCAACGTTGTACCAACGTCGTAGTTTCGGTGTGTGTTTGGTGGGATGTTAGTAATACATTCATCTTCAGATTCCTTTAGTTCAAAAGTTTCACATAATTATGTTAAAATAAAATTGACTTGTATATTTATTTTATTCACAATGAGCTCAACACACAACAAAACTCTGCTGGTGTGAGCTCAGGACACAGCAAAACTCTGCTGGTGTGAGCTCAGGGCACAGCAAAACTCTGCTGGTGTGAGCTCAGGACACAACAAAACTCTGCTGGTGTGAGCTCAGGACACAACAAAACTCTGCTGGTGTGAGCTCAGGACACAGCAAAACTCTGCAGGTGTGAGCTCAGGGCACAGCAAAACTCTGCTGGTGTGAGCTCAAGGCACAGTAAAGCTCTGCTGGTGTGAGCTCAAGGCACAGTAAAGCTCTGCTGGTGTGAACTCAAGGCACAGTAAAGCTCTGCTGGTATGAGCTCAGGACACAGCAAAACTCTGCTGGTATGAGCTCAGCAAATTATAAATTCACCATTAACATAGATGTGCTGACAGTTGTGGAGTTCAGTCAAGTGTATTGTAACCTGCCGACAAGTCCTGACTGGTAGTGTGTACAGCAGTCTCTATGTATACACAAAACGGGCTCACCATAGCCCGTGCTACTTAGAACTTTGTTCCAGGTAGTGAATCTTTAACAGCAACAATAGTCTCTATGTTTCTTCTGGTGGAAGAAGGTGTTCCTTGGGGCACAGCGTGGGACCGTCCGTGGCAAGGTGCTCCTTGGAATGTTGAGTTGGAGCGACAGTGACTAGGCTGCCCTGGGTGTGTTGGGTAGTAGTAGTAGGCTTCGTGACAGGCGCGTGGTCGCCAGGGCTGTCAGGCAAGCAGGGGAAGATGTAGGTCTGACACCGACCGTCGTCTGGCGAATGTTTGATTTGGCAACCAACTTCTGGCTCACTCGCTTTTCTGCATGATTCAATGACAGCATCCTCAGCCCCCTGATTGGCGTCTCCTGATCCACACACGCCGTCCCTGATCCACACACGCCGTCTCCTGATCCACACACGCCGTCTCCTGATCCACACACGCCGTCTCCTGATCCACACACGCCGTCTCCTGATCCACACACGCCGTCTCCTGATCCACACACGCCGTCCCGTGATCCACACACGCCGTCTCCTGATCCACACACGCCGTCTCCTGATCCACACACGCCGTCTCCTGATCCACACACGCACGTTCCAGCGTCACAAGGCGAGACTTTTGAGGGCGAGGACACTTCACCTGAAACCAATACTGTGAATTAATTTCAGAACTTGGCCTAATCAATTAAGATTTTAATAAAGTTTTCAAGTCCCAAACTAAATTAAAATGTGTTCCTTACAACATCGTAAATGATTATTGGTTGTTAGGAGCGTAATTTATAATGTAATGCAAGTAATTTAGTGCCGGTTATCTTGATAAATATGAGAGTGGTGGTGGATGTGGTTTTCCAAAAGAGCAATTGTTCTCTGGTAGGTTAGGAGGGCAGTAAG
>WNGS01145354.1:6612629-6671996 GCA_020271785.1 Procambarus virginalis
TTTGCACCAACTTCGGGTTAGATGCCATTTCTTTTCTCACTTCTAGCCTAATGTTTGTTTATCTTGGTTGTGCAGTGTTTGACTTCCTTTACAGCTTCTTCAATTTCTTTCATTCTCCTTGGCCACTTGTGCATAGGTGAGTTGCATATCTTTCTTGCACTGTTCTATCCCTGTGTAACTTCCTCCATCTGTGCTGACAAAGCTGTTTCTCCTGTTGAATTTCCTTGCCTAACCTATTGTAGTCATTTAGGCTTAAATTTACTTTAACTTCTTCCAAGCTATTTAAGAGTTTATTTTCTTTTCATGTCTTTGCAATTGTTTCCAATGATTCTTATCCTTGCGCAAGTCTTTCACTATATCCTCAAGACATAAAACTTTGCTATTCAAATGGTCATTACTTTCTTTCAATTTACGAATTATTTCTACATGAGAGTTCACAATACTATCTAAATTTACCAACTTGTTATGTAGACTGTTAATATCAATGCTTTCTTCATTGAATTCCTCAAAATCAAGCTCTGTTTTGTTTTTTCCACTTGCCAGTGGCCATCTTGAATGTTGTTCTCTGCACTGTAAACACTAGGGGCAACTTTTTCTCATCCAATTTTTCACTTCCCTTGGCACATTCCTGTTATCTCACCTATTTTTCAAGAGCACTATACCTTTATGTTCTCTGGGACACCACTCACTATCATCAACCTGTACTACAATACTTAGGACTGTTGAAATATGCTGAAACTCCTCTGCTGCAAGTGTTGACCCTGGGGGTGTCACCTTTTGAATCCTGTCCAAAAGTTAAAATGTTTGTTAAAATTCCATTTATTGCTCTATTATTATTTGTGACTAGTTTTAAAATACACGCCTTCATTTAAAATGAAGGACGTAGCATGAAAATTTATGTTATCAAACTGAACGAGTATATACATTAGTCTGCAGGTGTGCCAATTGGTGCTCGTTCACGGGTAACTTGGCCGACTTTAGGCTTCGCTGTGGGGAGTAACTTCGGGCTTTTAGACCTTATATGCATATAACCCTATAGAAAATTCTATTGCGAACACAATGATACCAAAACGAACGATGTAGCACAAAAAATAAGGCGAGAAAACTGAAACGAGTGTATACATTTTACTGATTTTGCTTGCTCACAGGTAACTTTGCCGACTTTAGTCTTTATACAGTGGCACCTCGACATACGATTGCCCCTACTTAAGATAATTTCGAGTTACTATATAAATTTCATCGAAAAATGTGACTCGACATCCGATGGTGTCGTCGACATCCGATATCTGTTGGTACACGTTCGGGTCGACTGAGCGCGTGGTTCCAGTTCACGCGGCCGCCCTGCCTCAGTTTACTACAGCTGCCCGCTTAGTGACGATCGCGCCTATAAGAAATTTCGCGTTTGTGGTGATTTTTTGCATTTTGAACATTAAATTAATTGTTATATATCATGCCATGAGTCCCAGAAAAGTCAGTGATAAGGATAAACATATGAAAACCCATGTAAGGATGACCATAGAGCAGAAACAAGAGTACAGAATGTCTCTTCCTCACCAATTAAGAAAATGTGTGCAGCATGGGAAGAATTGCAAACCTTTGCTAAAGCGACTCACCCAAATCAAGCTGCAGTATGTCGTTGCCTTAACCTATTCAATGACACTATGATGCATCATTACTGACTGACTTAATTAAAAAGAAGGGAAAAACAAATGTCTCTTGACAAGTTTGTAGTGAGACAAACAAGCACTGAACCACAACCAAGTCCTAGTGATATTCAGGCAAAACGTAGGAGAGAGAGTACCTTAGAGAAAACATCACTACCTTATGTGATAATGGAAGGGGACTCCCCTTCCAAACAGTAACAACTCTCCTCCTCCCCCCTCATCACCATCTTCCATACGCCATCAAGAGCCCTTCATAAAGGCAAGTGAAACTTAGGTACTGTATTGTAGTTAGAAAAAACCATTGTATTCAGTATAAAATGTATTTGTATGTTAATATTTTGGAGGGTGGGGAACGGATTGTTTAAAATCCCTTTATTTCTTATGGGAAAAATCGCTTCGACTTACGATCCGTCTCTGGGAACGGATTAGCATCGTAAGTCGAGGCCCCATTGTACTTTGTTATTCGTATTGCTTATATATATATATTGTGGTTGTTATTACTTATATTTGTCTTTCTATTTAGAGCATTTTATTGCGAATAATATGATACCACAATGAACAATGTTGCACAAAAACTTCTGTTAACAGATTGTATGTGTGTGTCTGGTGTATTGGGTGTAGCGGGTGTGGCAATGAGTGTGCTTAGCGGGTAAGGCTTCGGCAACTTTAGGGGTCGTTGCAGGTTATGCGCCCCAATGTTGTGTAATTTATATGCATATGTCTGTGTAGGAAATTTTATTGCGATCACAGTGATACAAAAAAGAACGATGTCGAACAAGTTTGGACTTGATAAACCTGAAAAGAGTAGCAACATGTTTGCGCTGTTTGGCCTGCACGGCTAACAAACAACTTTGTTTTTTATTTGGTGCCGGCATCACGTTAGCTTTGGTGACATGTTATATATATGCTCCTAGAACATTTCATTGAGAACACATTGGTACCAAAATGAAACACGTACATCGAAAATTATGGTCAAAAACATGAAAAGAGTATAAACTTTTCAGTAGGGGTGTAGCCGATGTGCAGTTGGGCGTGCGGTAGCAGGTAACCCTTGGGCAGCTTCCCACGGTCTTGTGGGTGGGGCGCGCCCATGTTTTGTACCTTATATTTATATGTCTGTGTACAGAATTTTATTGTGATCACAGTGATACCAAAATTAACGACGTAGAACAATTCTGGGGTTGACAAACCTGAAAAGAGCATAAACATTTCATCGCTGTTTGGTGCTCACGGCTAACGATCGCCATAGTTTTTTATTTGGTGCGGGTCTCACGTCGGCTTTGGTGAAATTTTATACAGTGGCACCTTGACTTATGATTGCCCATACTTACGATAATTTCGAGTTACGATTTAAATTTCATTGAAAAATGCAACTCTACATCCGATGGTGTTGTCAACTTCCGATATTTGTTGGTACACGTTCGGGTCAACCGAGCGTGTGGTTCCCGGTCACCGGTCCAACCTGCCTCAGTTTACTACAGCTGCCCGCTTAGTGACGATTGCGCCTATAAGAAATTCCGCGTTTGTGGTGATTTTTTGCATTTTGAACATTAAAGTAATTATTATATATCACGTAATGAGTCCCAGGAAAGTCAGTGGTAAGGCTCAACATGTGAAAACCCATGTAAGGATGACCATAGAGCAGAAACAAGAGTACAGAATGTCTCTTCCTCACCAATTAAGAAAATGTGTGCAGCATGGGAAGAATTGCAAACCTTTGCTGAAACGACTCATGCAAATCAAGCTGCAGTAGGCTGTTGCCTTAACCTATTCAATGACACTGATGTATCATTACAGACAAATGTTAAAACGAAGGGAAAAACAAAGGTCTCTTGACAAATTTGTAGTGAGACAAATAAGCACTGAACCACAACCAGGTCCTAGTGGTATTCAGGCAAAACGTAGGAGAGAGAGTACCCCAGACAAAACATCACTGCCTGATGTGATAATCGAAGGGGACTCCCCTTCCAAACAGTAACAACTATCCTCCTCCCCCTCATCACCATCTTCCATACGGCATTAAGAACCCTCCATAAAGGTAAGATCAACTTAGGTACTGTACTGTAGTTACAAAAAAACATTGTATTCAGTATAAAATGTATTTGTATGTTAATATTTTGGAGGGTGGGGAACGGATTAATTCAAATCCCTTTATTTCTTATGGGAAAAATCGCTTCGACTTACGATATTTTGACTTACGATCCGTCTCTGGGAACGGATTAGCATCGTAAGTCGAGGCCCCATTGTATATATATTCCTCTAGAGCATTCTCTTGCGAACAAATTGATACCAAAATTAAATACGTGGAAAATTAAGGTCAGCAGACTGAAAAGAGTACTGTATAAACATTTCAGTGTCGCCGCGTGGTAGCCCAAAATGCTCGGCGCACGAGGGGAAAGTTAAGGAGCCTTCTGCCGGGAGCGCGATAGTGTTAACACATTTTCATTGATGGTATTTTTATTTTTTGTTTTTTTATGATAAAAGATACATACTGTACATGAATCATATATATTCCTAAAGAAAATTATTGCATGTTTATTTTTGCTTATGTAATATGTGTGACATTGCTGATATGTACAAAATGTACTGCTGATATTACAACACTTCAAGAGGGAATTAGAAGTTTATTCAGCTGGGTGCATGAATAGCCAGGGGTATTGATGACCATTCCAAGTAGCAACAACTTGGCTGACCTGGTAGATACCAACCAAACTTGGCTTTTGGCCAGGTTGTAGAAGTACCCTTGAAATTGCATTGGGTATGTCTTAATAGTCGTACTTAAAGGGCGCCTGTCCGTGTATTTATACATCGATTATGTTTGTGGGTGCATGCGTGTGTGTGTTTATACAAGTGTTCATGTGCGTGTGTATGATTATGTGGGAATGTTAGTTTGTGTGCTTGTGTGTGTACATGCATGTACTGTATGTCCCTATCCATATACATGCTTCCAATGAAGTTCTCTGTATTTAAAATATGTCCTGTCACTTTCAGGCACAATAATGTTTGTTTCTTTGTTACAGGTTGGCCAACTATCAAGTAATGAAGCGGCAGGGAAGGCACTCCAACTATTTGCAGTGCGTGCCAGACTCTGTGAGGTGGTTGGTGCCAAAGTTCCCAGGTCCAGTCAGTCTCTGACATTAGGTAGTGGTGTTAGCACGGCCTCTGTTCAGGGGCACAGTTCCTTGGAAAACACAGCCACTTGTTCTTTAGTGCGGGATGTTAATATGGCAGGTGCATCGAACCCCAGCACACCCCTGCCCCCTTTATCGCCGCAGGTGGACGAGTTGAGTAAAACCCCTGGACTGACGGAGAAGACACTTTCTCTCACAATAGCCGAGTGTCGTAGTGCAAATAATTATGCTAAGTTAAGGCGACTTTTATGGGCAGTATTTTCTAATGAAGTTGCTCTCAGACACAGCTATTTAAGAAGTCCAGAATCAAGAGAAAGATCAAGTGAAACATTAGTAGGATGCAAATCTCTAGACAGTTCTGAGGTTCAAAGTAAGGAGGAGTTACGTGCATCAGAAAGAGATTTAGATAAAGACCTAGATTGTGCCGAGTTTTGTGTGTTGGGGAAGGTGCAATTAGCAGGTGTGAGGGGGATGTTAAAGAGCAAGATGAAAGTCAGTGTACAAAGGATATCAATTCGCCATCAACTCTAGATATCAGTGAAGTACGGAGGGCTTACGCCGCTCTGTTTGAGTGTCCTGAGGCAGAGTTTGGAAGCACTCTCATGAATGCTATTGTACAGCTGCTCTCAGATTCTCTTAGTATACAGCTTCGTGCTCATAGAGATGCATTTACTGCCATACCAAATAATATAAATATTTTTATTATTCTTTTAGAAAGCCCAGCATTGAACACTACTGATTTCATTGAGATAGTGATGCCAAAGATGTGCCGAACGATCAGTCAATTACCTGAAAAAGATCAAGCCCTCTTAACCAAACACTTGGCAACATGGGATGGGTCACGGTTACATCGGTTGTTAGAGTCTCTCCATCAGCTAATTACCATAAAGCTCCTTACTACTGAATTCTCTCGAGACTTTACTATCAATGATGAAGACAGCATTACTTCTGCAACACAAGTCATGAAGCTTTTATTTTATGCCTGCATATTTGGAGGTGAATTAGACACTCCTTTATTAAAAGACCTACCCCCTGAAGAGTCATCTGGTGAGTCAGTCACGTTGCATGATGACCCATTTATTGGTGTGAGTGGTGCCGGCAAAGACTGGGCAGCAAGGGCACCACCTAAGGACTCTTTAGGCACAGAACTTGGTGTACACGTCTTGGATGCCCGAACACCACTTGTGCCCCTTGCAGAATTCTACGATGATTTTCTTAGTGATCAGCTGGAAATGGACAGAGATTTTGCTTATTATAAAGCAGGAAGCGGTGACAAGTTTAGCTTTCTTAACTTCCCCTTCATTCTCACTGCAGCAACTAAGGCTCTTGGTCTCTATTATGATAACAGGATACGAATGTATTCAGAAAGAAGGATAAGCATTTATCAGCAAGTAATGGAAGGTATGCCTGCAAATCCTTATTTGAAACTCAGAGTACGAAGGGACCACATAATTGATGATGCGCTTGTAGAGGTAAGTGATTATTTATGTTTTCTATTGGGATAAATATACTTATATTAATATTGTGTGTAAATTATTTGATAATGTCTCATATATAAACATCTTGATATTTTGTTTTCATTGCTTGAGAAACCATGTTTAATTACATAGTTTCACATAAGTAAAGCTCAACAGTCTTCGTATAATAACTGAATTCTCAAATTTAACTTTTCTGAAGGGAGGCTTTTTCCCCTCCCCTCGCTGCCCCGGTGGCTCCCTGATGCTATCTTGCCGAGATTCCTACATATTGAAGGGTCACATCGATCGTGGAAATTCTGTATGGTCTTCCAGGGGGACCTGAGCCAGAACCTGGCCTTCTTGACAAAGGCACAGAGAGTAGGTGACAATATATATCACCCCACCAGAAGAAGCCATCAGAAAATCAGTGTAGCTTTATAGACAACTAGAGGGTTCACAGAAATCAAAACTTCGAAACTACCAAACAACTCTGCAAAAGATTCACACAGAACAAGGACTTCACTCAAACTATCTCGAAATGCATTAGTACTAATTACCACCACTAGGTGGCTCAGCCCTAGTCCTTGAGCAGTCAACTCAGCACCTCAGTTCTGTTGCTGATGTCTTACTTATTAGTATAGCCTGTAGTGCTACCAGTCCATCAGAGCATGGGCAAGCCCCACTGCTTTAAGCTAAGTGCTGGCCAACCTTGGACTCTGTTGTCCTGCAGAGCTTGTTTGCTTTATTTATTGTTCCTTGTCTTGGTATAGGCTTCATGTATGTGTTTTAGTTCTGTTTTTCTTTTTTAGCATGGGCTTCGCTCTTTAAGCACATAGGGCTGCAAGTGCTTAGAAGGTGTTCTTTCTTGTGTGGCCTTTAACACTGCCCTTTCTCGGCTATTGTTCCCTTCTCGGGAGTGTTTGGGACTTTGCCCCTGAGAGGCTTGACCACTGGGGTGGGGAGCCTCGCCTAGGGCTATTCAAGGATCATTGATTCCTATGTTTAGGTCCTTGGGTGGGGGCGTTTGTTGGTTGTGTTGGGTACATTGGGGCTCATGTTTACATGGAATGCCATGGTTGTTATTCATAGCCTGATGGTTTGGGCTGCGATTGGGGTCTGATCTTTCATCAAGTAGCCCCAGTGCCCGAGATGTTTGCATCGTTACCATCCTTCAGAACCTGAGAATCCCCCCCGTGGGTCTCGGGCATGGTCAGTATAGCTTGACTCATCAAGCCTGCTCTTGTTATTTGCAAGTTTGAGGGGGTGTTCATCGTCGGTACTGCAGGATGATGATTATTCTGCGCCTTCCGTACTGTCCGTTAGGTGCTACCTTGAGATTACCTTGAGGTGATTTCGAGGCTCGGCGACCCCGCGGCCCGGTCGTCGACTAGGCCTCCTCGTTGCTGGACTGGTCAACCAGGCTTTTGGATGCGGCCTGCTCGCAGCCTGACGTATGAGTCACTGCCTGGTTAATCAGGTATCCTTTGGAGGGGTTTGTCAAGTTCTCTTGAACACTGTGAGGGGTCGGCCAGTTATGCCCCTTATGTGTAGTGGAAGCGTGTTGAACAGTCTCGGGCCTCTGGTGTTGATAGAGTTCTCTCTCAGAGTACCTGTTGCACCTCTGCTTTTCAACGGGGGTATTCTACATATCCTGCCATGTCTTCTGGTCTCATGTGCTGTTATTTCTGTGTGCAGGTTTGGGACCAGCCCCTCTACTATTTTCCATGTGTAAATTATTATGTATCTCTCCCGCCTGTGCTCAAGAGAATACAGATTTAGGGTCTTTAGTCGGTCTCAGTAGTTTAGATGTTTTACTGATTGGATTCTAGCAGTAAAGGATCTCTGCACGCTCTCCAGGTCATCAATTTCTCCAGCTTTGAAAGGGGAAGTCATTGTGCAGCAGTATTCCACTCACTGGGTCGGTGACACCTACAACCCGACTCCTGTGAGGTTTGCTCTTACTGGCTCTGTGCATTGATGGACTCAGCCTTGCAGTTGTAGTCATTTCTGGCAGCTGCCACTTTGCAAACTAGATTTGCTCATGTTAGGCATTTGTCCCATGTTGATTGGCTAGATGCTTGGAGTTGGCTCCCAATGGTATTTAGGGACCTGGAATTGGAGGTGTTGGTGATGACCACCTGGGCTAAGTCCATGTGTCCTATTCCCTGTGGGTGTTGTTCGCCCGGCTTCTAGCCTTTTTTCATCTGGTTCCGAAAAGTCTAAGGGTTTTGGAGTTGAGACTCCAAAGATAGGTTTTAGCTCAGGGTGTAGCCTGGCTTTACCTGGGGTGTGGGCTCATCCATGTCGACGGCAAAGGTACTTGAGCCTTATTGTCTCATGGGGGTTTCGGAGCATTCGCCTTCAAAGCTGCTTTCTTGCCCCAAGCCTTCTCCTTGGAAGAGCACCTTCCTGTCTTGTGTGTTGGGCGAGGATTTTGGCTCTGCCCTAGAACTTTTGTGGCAGGCTTTTGGGGTTGAGGGGAAGCCCGAGAAGTACCCGTGGGTTACTTTCAACACTGGTTTTTGGTTGTTTCTGATGAGGGTCTTGATTTTGCAGGGGGAGTCACTTTGTTACCCCCCCCTTCTGTGTATGAATTGGATTACTCGGCTGCTTCCCTTTGGGTTCATTTCCTTTAGATGACTTGGATTCATCCTTCATCCTGAGGTTTCCATCTTCATGTGCTGCACCTTCTGTGGTCTATGTGGATTTGCTTCTGTACCTTCTGCAGAGTGTGGACCTCTTTTTTCATGCTAGACCCAGTCTCTTTTGAGTATAGATCTGTGTCTGCTTCTTGGTTGTGGTATGGGGTCTAAGACTCATCCTTGCTTGCTGACAACCCTCTCTTTCCCTTGGGAGTTTGGCAGTGTTTATGTCAGACCTGCAAGTTTGAGTTGCAGGAGGTGAGCTCCGTCTTTGACATGTTCCTGAGCAGGGTTTTGTTTGCTCCGCTAATGAGCTGTCTGTTTGCCCCAGCATTTTCCAGGGATGTGGGCAAGTGGCAGCTCACGTACAGCTGTCTGTGCTGTCTGGGGCCTTTATTGCAGAAGATCACAAGGCTCGTTTGCACCTGGTGGCAGTTTTGTGTCCGAGTCCTCATGGAGGGATCATTGAGCATCTTTGTGAGGATGTGGAATCGCTGGAATCCGCTCTGAGGGTGGAGACCATGTGGCCCTGCTATTCCGGCCTAGATGGCATTGCCTAAGATGTTAGCCCCACTCCTTTTGGATGCAGTGGGGGCATTTTATTCAGCCTGCCTCATGTATCAACAGGCTCTTTTGTCCCATTCTTTAGATTTGGCTTGGTCTCTTACCATTTTGGTTGCATTACTCTTTTCTCCCTTTCTCTTTCTGGAGGAGGTCATTGTCCAGTGTGTTTCTGCGGCAGCTTTTTCCTGCCGCCCTATAGATCAGTTAATGTTTACTCGGGAATCTGTTCTCTTTTGGAGGCAGTCTGGTTGGGTGAAGACCTTGCCTGCTATTGGTTGGATTGGTCCTTGGGTGGGTCAGGTTCTCGGGCTGTTGTGCTTCCTGAGGCGGCTTCTTCCTCTGCTCGACATTGCAGTCATGCATTGTGGAAGGCTGGTTTTGATCAGGGTTCGCACCCTTTCACGGTTTGCTCCTTTGACATCATTGTGTGGGACGTCTGGCTCTGCCAGCTCCTGGTCCCATGATTTGGGGTCCATTTCCTCCCCTTCCATGGACTGCAGTTGAGCTGGTTGGATCCTCCCCCTTCTTTGGGGTTGGACCTGTTGAGTCGGGTGTCCTTCCCTGCACTGTCGGGTCATTACAGGTTGGTTGCATTGGGTTTTGTCTAGGTAGACTCGTCCTTTTCATGAGTGTCCTGGTTATTCTTGGTCCTGAAGTGGGGCTTTGCAGACCTATGGTAGAGCAGCGATCTTTTGGGTCAGAACAACTTCATTTTCTGTCCAACCTCCTGCATGACCACACCTATATATACATATCTTGGTGGTGCCCCTCGGGTCTCTCACCATCTGTTTGGTGGTCAGGTGGATTTGTTGCTGGTGTCCCACCTGCGTGCTTCGCTGTATCTCGTGCGGCGCTGGTGGAGCCGCTCAGGCTTGATTTCGGTTTTGATGTTTCTTCTGCAACGTTTCGCAGCCTGTCTTGGGCATTGTTTCACACTTGGCCGGCTCATGCGCAGCTTGACAT
Source organism: Procambarus virginalis (assembly GCA_020271785.1). Lineage (NCBI taxonomy): Eukaryota > Metazoa > Arthropoda > Malacostraca > Decapoda > Cambaridae > Procambarus > Procambarus virginalis. Next base: position 6,623,051 of record WNGS01145354.1, read on the forward strand.
CCTGGTCTTGGCCAGGGGCTCTCTTCTCTTTCCCCTCAGTTTCATGTACTCACCTAGTTGTACTCGTTTAGTTGTGTTCACCTAGTTGTGTTTTTGCTGGGGGTGAGCTTTGCTCTTTCGGCCTGCCTGGGAATCGTGCTTGTGCTTGCGGGGGTTGGGCTCTGGCTCTTTGGTCCCACCTCTCGCCCGTCAATCACCTGATGTACGTATTCCTGAGCCTACTGGGCTCTATCGTATCTACATTTGGAACTGTGTATGGAATCAGCCTCCACCACTTCCCTGCCTAATGCTTTCCATCTGTTAATTACTCTGCCGCTGCGTAAGTACTTTATCACGCCCCTGTGGCTCATTTGGGTACTTGTTGTGGCTCCTTCTGTTCTGTTTTTTTTCTCAGTTTTCTGCTTTCTTGGGTTATGGTGTCCGGTTTGTTCCTTTGCAACCGTCTCTTCTTTTCTGGCAAGGTTGAGCCGGCCGTTTTCCAGGGGGTCCTTGGGGTTGTTGATGCCTGTTTGGTTTGGCCGGGGATGCATCTCCTTGTGTCCAATTTTGGCCCTCTGCCATTGCCTATCTGCCCCGGATCCTGTGGCCCTGGTCGCGGTTTGCGTTGCCTGGGTTCCCTTCGTCCCTGTTCCAGGGTTCGGGTCTCCTAGATTGTCTGCGGGGTCGTTTGGTATTGCCAGTTGTGTTGCTTTCAGGTCTCGGGCGCGTGGTTTCAGCTTCCCGGGTTATCCCTCTTTTGTCCTTGTCTTTGAGTAGTTAGCTCCGGGGAACCGAAGGGGCTTCCCCAGAAAACCAGCGTTGAACGTAATGAAACACCATTTTCTGGGTGAGACCCGAAGGCTCTCCAGCATCCCTCCCTCCCTCCCTCCTGTCGGCAATTCTTTTCGCGTATTTTGACATCCAGCCTAAGAACTGACAGGCTCGGGTAGCCGGTGGGGAGTCTGGGGCTCCCCCTTCCCCCTCCCAGGGAGGAACAGGGTTGCACAGACGGCTGCGCATTGGTAACGAGATGGCGTCATGCTCGTTTGATCGTTTTTCTTCATGGAGAGTTCTATCCTCTCGTTCGCCATTTGGTAGCATTTCTTCACCAGAATGGGGGGTGTTTTGGGGCGCCTATCTTTCTGGATGCCCGACCCGGTCGATGGCAGACATAGAGTACTTCTTAACTATATATAAGGTGTCTCTATAGGCCATTGCTCCTTGCACCTCTCTGAGGAGGCCAGGTTCTGGCTCGTGGTCCCAGTAGGCCTAGAACTCCATGTACATTGACTGATGCCCAAAGCTTATATATCCGCATCAGAAGGATAGCTCAGGGGAGCTCCAGATCTCGCCCAGAAAATGGCGTCTCGTTACATTCAACGCTGTTTTTTTTTTGTTCTCTTTTTAACTCGGCAGCAGAGTGTATTGGTTCCCTGACTTTCTGGATACCTTTCCTGGTAATGAGGTGGATTGTCACCTGCTCCATGCACCTCTGTGAAGGGGCCAGGTTTTGACTTATCCTCATTAGACACAACTGAACTTGACAGCTGATGCAATCTAGTAGTTCAAAGCCATCTCGGTGAGATAGCTTCTGGGAGCCACCGGAGCTCAGCCAGAAATTCCATTTCACTACATTCAGTGCCATATTATTTTGTTGGCCTTGCTTCTGGATGTCCTGTTGGAGAGCTACACGCTCCTTGTTGTGAGCATGTATTTTATTCCTTTTGACTTGAGGATAGTTTTCTAAGCCTACATGCTTCATTCTTGATGGCCCAAGCATAGTTCATGGCTTGATTTTATTTACTTGATGAAAACTTACCTTGGTAAGTAGGAACATTAGAGAACCAACCTTGGGAGAGGCACATGTTGAATCTGAAGAGCCAATACCTAGGTGACATCCCAGAGTGGAAGTCCAACCACGAGAGATGTTTAACCCATGGGCTGAGGCCTGTTATTCCTAAACGACCCTGTGGTTATCTTGAGGTCATCTTGAGATGATTTCGGGGCTTTTTAGTGTCCCCGCGGCCCGGTCCTCGACCAGGCCTCCACCCACAGGAAGCAGCCCGTGACAGCTGACTAACACCTAGGTACCTATTTTACTGCTAGGTAACAGGGGCATAGGGTGAAAGAAACTGTGCCCATTGTTTCTTGCCAGCGCCCGGGTTTGGGACCACAGGATCACAAGTCCAGTGTGCTGTCTGCTCGGCCGACCGGCGGTGTGTGGGGAAAAAAATAATTTAGACAAATTTTGTTATTCTAATATTGCTAAAATACATTCCCTGATCACGTGAAAGAAAATTGTATGCGACATACTTGGCCATGATGGAGTGAGGAAGTCTCACAGTTTCTGGGTATTGACGGAACACTTCCTCGCTACAGTGTGTCATTGCCCCACTGTGGGCTGGGAGATGCAGCGAAGATATTTTTACTTATTTCAATATCTGATTTTTTCAGTAATATTATTCAATAGTGATGTTGAATAATATTCAATATTAGTAATATTTTATTATAATATGTTCAATTTATAAGGAAATGTGTGAAACATCATTATACTGTACTCAAAAATATGGTAATTACCTAAGTGTAGTTACAGGATGAGAGCTACGCTCGTGGTGTCCCGTCTTCCCCAGCACTGTCATATAACACTTTGAAACTACTGACGGTCTTGGCCTCCACCACCTTCTCACCTAACGTGTTCCAACCGTCTACCACTGTTTGCGAAAAGGAATTTTCTCATATTTCTTCGGCATCTGAGTTTAGTTAATTTAAATCTATGTCCTCTTGTTCTTGAAGTTTCAGGTCTCGGGAAATCTTCCCTATGAATTTTATCAATTCCTGTTACTATTTTGTATGTAGTGATTGTCACCCCTTTTTCTTCTGTCTTCCAGTTTTGGCATATTTAATGCCTCTAACCTCTCTTCGTAGCTCTTGTCCTTCAGTTCTGGGAGCCACTTAATGGCATGTCTTTGCACCTTCTCCAATTTGTTGATGTACTTCTTAAGATATGGGCACCACACAACTGCTGCATATTCCAGCTTTGATCTAATAAAGGTCGTAAACAATTTCTTTAGTTTCGCCATCCATGTATTTAAAAGCAATTCTGAAGTTAGAAAGTGTAGCATAGGCCCCTCGCACAATGTTCTTAATGTGATCCTCAGGTGATCGTTTTCTATCTAGAACTACCCCTAGATCTCTTTCTTTATTAGACTTCTTTAAAGATTCCTCACATAATTTATAGATTGTGTGGGGTCTATGTTCTCCTATTCCACAACATGGCATTTATTTACACAAAATTCCATTTGCCAAGTGATGCTCCAAATACTTATTCTGTCCAGGTCATCTTGAAGGGCGTGACAATCATCTAAGTTACTTATCTTCCCTATTATCTTAACATCATCAGCAAACATGTTCGTATAATTCTGTATTCCATCTGGTAGATCATTTATGTAGACAAACATCACTGGTGCAAGAACTGAATCCTGTGGTACTCCGCTTGTGACATTTCTCCAGTCCGATTCATTTCCTCTCATTATTGCCCTCATTTTTCTATCGGAACGTTTTTCATCCATGTTAGAAGCTTACCTGTCACCCCTCCAATGTTTTCCAGTTTCCAGAACAACCTTTTATGTGGAACTCTGTCAAAAGCTTTTTTTTTTAGGTCCAGACAGATGCAGTCAACCCAACCATCTCTTTCCTGTAAAATCTGTGGCTCAATCATAGAAACCGAGCAAATTTGTTACACGGGATCTTCCAGATCGAAAACCATACTGATGGTCTGATATTATATCATTTGTCTCCAGGTGTTCTATCCATTTAATCTTAATTATTTTTTCCAATATTTTGAATATTACACTTGTCAATGATACAGGTCTATAATTGAGGGGGTCTTCCCTGCCACCACTTTTGTAGATTGGAACTACAGTGGCACCTCGATATATAATTGCCCCTACTTACGATAATTTCGAGTTACGATGTAAATTTCATCGAAAAATGCGACTCGACATCTGATGGTGTTGTCGACTTCCGATATTTGTTGGTACACGTTCGGGTCGACCGAGCCCGTGGCAGGTCACGCGGCTGACCTGCCTCAGTTTACTACAGCTGCCCGCTTAGTGACGATCGCGCCTATAAGAAATTTCGCTTTTGTGGGGATTTTTTGCATTTTGAACATTAAAGTAATTATTATATATCATGCCATGAGTCCCAGGAAAGTCAGTGGTAAGGCTCTACATATGAAAACCCATGTAAGGATGACCATAGAGCAGAAACAAGAGTACAGAATGTCTCTTCCTCAACAATTAAGAAAATGTGTGCAGCATGGGAAGAATTGCAAACCTTTGCTGAAACGACTCGCCCAAATCAAGCTGCAGTAGGTCGTTGTCTTAACCTATTCAATGACACTGTGATGCATCATTACAGACAAATGTTAAAATGAAGGGAAAAACAAATGTCTCTTGATAAATTTGTAGTGAGACAAACAAGCACTGAACCACAACCAGGTCCTAGTGGTATTCAGGCAAAACATAGGAGAGAGAGTACCACCAGAGAAAACATCACTGCCTGATGTGATAATGGAAGGGGACTCTCCTTCTAAACAGTAACAACTCTCCTCCTCCCCCCTCCTCACCATCTTCCATATGCCATTATGAGCCCTCCATAAAGGTAAGAGATACTTTGGTACTGTATTGTAGTTAGAAAAAACATTGTATTCATTATAAAATGTATTTGTATGTTAATATTTTGGAGGGTGGGGAACGGATTAATTCAATTCCCTTTATTTCTTAAGGGAAAAATTGCTTCGACTTACGATATTTCGACTTACGATCTGTTTCTGGGAACGGATTAGCATCATAAGTTGAGGCCCCATTGTATGTGGGCCTTTTTCCACGTGTCTGCTATGACTCCTGTCCACAGGGATGCCTGGAAAATCAGGTGAAGTGGAATGCTGAGCTCAGGTGCACATTCTCTCAGAACCCATGGTGAAACTCCATCTAGGCCAACTGCTTTGTTCTTACTTAGCTCCTTGAGCATATTTTCCACTTCGTCTCTAGACACCACTATGTGCTCTGTTGTTCTTTGGAATTCTTATTGTGTCTGGTTCTCTGAAGATTTAATTTTGTACAAACGTACTTTGGAACTTTTCGTATAATGTTTCACACATTTCCTTTTAATTTTCCGTGAATCTGTTTCCCATTTTCAACCTCTGGATATTATCCTTTACTTGCAATTTTTTTGTTTTATGAATTTGTTGAATAGGCCCGGTTCTGTTTTACATTTGTCCACAATCCCTTTTTCAAAATTTCTTTCTGACTCACTCCTTACTGCTGTGTAGTTGTTTCTTGTATCTTTGTATTGCTGGTCTGTTTGAGGGTTTGGCCTCTTCCTGTATTGATTCCATTTTTGTGTCGTGGTCTCTGCCCCTCTCGCAATTTCTGTTGAACCAATCCTGTTTTCTGGCCCTGCATCTCTGTTTAGGTATGAATGTTTGTGTGCCTTCATTGTATATTTTGCAAAATTTTGCATACATCTCATTTACTTCCCTGCCTAGCAACAAGTCTATCCAATTATACTCATTAAAAAAAAATTCAAAGTTCCCCATAGTGTCCTCTCTTGAAATTGAGTTTATCAACTGTTTGAATGTCCCTATTTTCTTCTAGATGATATCTTAAAGCATATTTAACCCCTTAACTGCACGGCCTCAAAATATGACACCCCCTCAGTGCGTAGGAAATAAATGCTCTAGAAAAAAAATATTTTTTGTTTTGAAAGTGTCAAAAACCCTTCCCTGAGTATGGGTATAGTAACAGAAGGTCGGAATTGTAGGTACTTTGGCTGCTATGGGGTCCGTAAGTTTGCGCGTGACATCATCATTCCCTGGTCGCCCGTGGTGTACGCTCCCGGGGCTGGTAGGGCACCAGGGGCTGAATGCGCGAGTTGCCGCGAATATATTTTTGTTTGTTTTCTGCACACAGTTCCAAATATATTTTATTTGCTTTTACGTGCTAATCCTATGTATAATGAACACATACACTATATACTGGCAGTAGAACATCCGTATTGTCCAAAGACACTGTTACGTGCATGACGCGTGTACACATATCCGGCATATATTTCCATTGTATCATGCTAATTTATGTATATATACAGTCTATTTACACACTATATACTATCACACACTATATACATTCACCATCAACACACTCAGAACTCTGCGAGTGTCAGCTACCGCACCCTCACTCCTCCAACATCCAGTCTCTCCCTCACTCCTCCAACATCTTGCTAGCCAACATTGCTCCTCCCATCGTACTGTTATTGTTTGTATATTTACACATGGTATGTATACCTATCTACATGTTTTATTCACCAGAACTATGCAAGTAAGCCAGTATTGTGTCCAAACTTTATAGTAGCCACCATACACTGTATGAGAAATCACACAGCAGCCAGCAGACGATGCTACGATTACGTCACCTCCCTCACCAAAATAAGTCCTCCCAACACACTCCTGTTGCTGTTATTACACTATATATACACACACTGTATATACCCATGTACAAATGTGTTCACCATAGCGAACCACTAAGCTCGTGTGATGAGCAAAATAAGAGTGGCTGCCACACTCAGTGAGGCTACCTTGATTCTCTTCCTCTCTCCCTCACCACAATTCCTCCTCCCACAATACTGTGCACAGTGCTTATTATCACCACAGTCCTGCTATTGTCACAATACTGTAAATACATACTGTAAATCCTGTAAATACATAATTGACCACAAGTTTATTTTGTAAAGTAACCTAAGAAGTCGTTTGAAGATTCTTAGATGGACGAAATAATGCTGTGGTGCTGTGACTAGCGCTGTGAACATCGTGAACAGCATTGAATCACTAATTTTTGAACATTGTACACAGTCATTATCACACTCAAGCTCTTTTGTAATACTATTAATGGCTAAATAATACAAGTTATATATATATATTTTGACATTATTAGGCGATGGTGTGGTCACAAGCTGATCAGCAGTGCTGTGACCTCATGCTGCGTGTGCCGGCCTAGGTTGCTCACTCAGTACTGAGACTCTCACACCTGGGAATTTGAACCACGATTTTTTTTTTAAACGGCGTCTGTTTACAAGAGTCCTGAGGAAGCTGATGTGAACCCCATGTAGCCGCTGGAGTTTTAAATGGAATGTGAAAAATAAAAATAACCAGAGGCGCGAAGCGCACTCCAGACGTGGGCCTGCAGGCGCGTTGCGCAGTTAAAGGGTTAATGTTTAACCAGACATGATTACTCTTTTTCCCAAGGGAGGAAGGTACTTTGGACCTTCAAATATCTCTTCTTCTTTCCTAGTGAATACTAGATCCAATACTGACGGTTCATCCCCTTCCCTCATTCTTGTGGCCTGCTTGACGTGTTGATACAAGAATGTCACCTGAATGAAGTTTACAAATCTGCATGTCCAAAAGTCCTCTGTTCTTGCTTCATATTACTTTAAAGTTGAAGTCCCCCAGTATCAACAGTAGTGATTTGTCTTTATCTGCTTGTACAGTGGTACCTCGGAATACGAGTTATAGGGATTTTGCTATACAGTTTGAGTCGCCACGGCTGGCTGCCAAGGTGGTGCTCTGGTCGTGGCGCACAATCACACAGCTGTGGTTTGTTGTTACCCACTCTTTGCATATGGCAACTGGGCAGTTGAAATTTGATCATTCTTTTCCCACTTTTTGGGGCACTTTTCATGTAGTTAATGCGCTCCTGTTTTTACTGGTGACCTGATCGTTTACTTTTGAGTGACATGTCTCGGGTGTGGGTTATGTCTGATATGAAAGGGGTGGGGAGGTACATGACTTGGTATGGGGTTTCCTTCATCACTGCCAAGGTGTCATCAGTAGTTTTGGTAAGTTTGTACTCGCCTCATTTTTCTCTCTTCTTGTTGTGCTTGCGGGGGTTGCGCTTTGGCTTTTTTGGGCCTGCCTATCACCCATCATTCTGCTGGTGTGCACATTCCTGAGCTTCTTGAGCTCCTGTGTTTGTACGTTTGCAGCCTTCCCCTCATCACTGTCTTCTACATTCCCTTTTCTTTCTACTCTGCCTCTGGACAAGTTCTTTTTAATGTCTCTATGGCTCCTTTGGCTACTCGGTTACCACCTGTGTCCCATTACAGTATGGGGGGGGTACCAATCATATTGCTTTGGTCATCTTTTCTACCATGCCCGTTCCCCTGAGGGATTGTGGGTGGTGGTCATGTCTCCTGGTCTTGTGTTCCAGAGGCAGTCTTGTATTGTGTACAAGAATGTGGTACTTCTGTATATTATTACCTCAGTCTTGTGTTCACAGACTTTGGTCATTGGTTTGTTTTCATTATTTTATTATGGGCACTGATTTTGTGCCTAGTGACCTTTCCCTGTATGCTCGTCCGGCTCCCAATCCTATGGTCCTCAGTATCCTGACCGCATTGTGGTAGTTTTAGCGGTGGGGCTACTTTTTATCTCCCTTTCCCCCCCCCCCAAAAAATATGTTTTTATTAACATTGTGCTTCTTATCCACCAGCAAATGCGGTAGGTAGATCTCTCTCACAGGTTCGTTTCTGGGTGCCCTCGGGTTCATCTTTTTGGAGGTTTTCTTCCTCTAGGTTTATGCCTTCGGGCGTTCAAGAGGCCCTTGGTACATACCTCCTGCGGGACCCGGTTTATGCTTCTGTGTTGGATCCAGTTTTGTTTGAGTTCATTTCCTCTTAAACTGATCGGGTACGTTTCAAGGTTCCGGTGTCTTCCTGGCTGCCAGCCTGCCCCTTGACAACTGGATGGTGTGGGCTTCCTGCAGGTCTGCTTGCTGGGGGTTCTGGTTCTTTCCCAGCTTGCTGGATCTGGGTTCCTGGTAATTTGGCGGAAGTCCCAGTTGGTTCCATCCTGGATTCGGGCTTGGCTGGACCTTTTGTTGGGTTCTTGGACTGTGTCCGTTTCTCTCCCTCCTGTGGCTTTGCTCTGGTTGCGGTCCCGCCTTCGGCTGTTTTTGAGGGGGACCCGAGGTCCCTCGGCAGTTGCTTGAGCAGCTGTGTGGGAGCCTGAACTTTGCTCTGTTGGTTTATCTGCTGGGCTGGGTTTGGCTTCGGAGGCTGTTCTGGTATCTTTGGAGCAGCCTCTTTCACCGCTCTTTGGATTTTTAGGTTTGTTCCCCGGTGTCCTTGCATCGGTTACTGCATCGTTGACTTCCTCTTTGGGGTTTTTTGGTTTGTTGACATGGTACCTTCCTCTTCCCCCTCGCTCGACGGGTTCATGGACGCCTCGTCTCTCGGTTGGGGCTTTGTGACCAATGCTCACACGGCCAGCCAGGGGAGTTGGGCACTGTCCTTCCATAGAGCTCACAGCACGATGCGAGTGTTTGTGGTTGTGTGGCATATCCTGCTTCCTTGGGGCTCGGTGATCCGGCCCCATGCGGACTGCTCCCTGTGGTTCATTGTCTCAACTGGTTGGTCTCTTCGGTCTGTGGCTTTGGGGCTGGTCATTTCGGGAAGCTCTTCTGGTGAGTTCTCGGGGTTTAGCTCTCTGCCGTTCACATTCCTGGTGTGCCCATCGTCCTGGCAGACGTCCTTTTTCCACACTTTATTCCCCTTTCCACGGAGTTGACGGTCGACTCCTTGTCTTCAACCTTGGCTTCAGGCGCTGCTTGCTTGGTGTACAAACCCGGGCGGTCTGATTTTTCTGATGCGTGTGTATCACCATTTGTATGGTGATTCGGTAACTTCTTTGATGGTGTCCCGCCTGTGGTCTTCTCAGCGACAGTGAAGTTTCTTGATTGTCTTTCCGTCTATTTTTCTGTTCATTGGTTTTCGTCGTTTTGGGACCAGGTTGTTTTGCCCTTTCTCTCTTGGCTTTTCTGAATCGGCATTTCTTGCCTATTACTGTCGGTTCGTATTGTGCAGCATTGGTGGAGCCACTGCTGCTTGCATTCGACATGAATGTTACTTCCGTTAGCTTTCTCGTGCGTTTTCTCACCTCCAGCCTGCTCATGCGCTGCTTGAGCCTTCTTGGTCTTTGGACTGCATTCTTTTCTTTCTTCTCCTCGCATTGTTTTGGCCCCTTCAGTTAGGGATTGCTTTTTTAGAAGGCCTTGTTTTTGTTAGCCTTCACCTCTGGGGGTCGGGTTGGGGAGCTTCATACTCTCCTTTGATGCTAGGGGGTTCTGTTTGTTTGGTCCTGGTGGGTGTTTTGTTTGTTTGCTGCTTTCTTCTTTTCTGGCATAGAATGCTGGCTTCCTGAGGGGTCCGTTGGTTGTGGATGCTTTGTTGGTTAGGCCGGGGTGTGTCACGTGTTCTTTGGTGGTGGCTTTGTGCTGCTTCCTGCAGGCCACTGGTTCTGTGCCGGTGAACACTATCTGGGTGGATCCAGTTTCCTTGGTTCCCTGTTCCAGGGCTCGTGTGTCCCAGGTTTTCCATAGTGTCATGAAGTCTAGCCAGCCTGTGGTCTATCCTCGTGCCCATGATGATAGGATGTATGGTGCTCTCGCAGCATTTTCTAGCAACATGTCTTAGGTCGACATTCAGACGGGGGTTGGGGGTTGGAGGTCAGAATTCTGACCATCAGGCGTCTCATAAACGTTCCGGTTCCCTCCTGGCCGTGTGTGACTTTGGGGCACCTGTCACGGCCGCCTGTCTCTCCCTCATCTTTTGACCAGCGGCCCTGCCGCCTCCCGGGTATCTTGAGATATTTCAGGGCTTAGCGTCCCTGCAACCCGGTTGCGATTTTTTTGTTACACATACCAGGATGTGTAACAAAAAACCAACCCATAGCAGCTGTCTTAACACTATCACCCGCGCCACGCGCACACTGCAGACTTTGACGTCATGGGGCTAATGGTGCAGGCGAGCGTGGGGCGATGCCTAGATGTGTATACGCGTTTCAGTTTTCTCACCTTAATTCTTGTGCTACGTCGTTCGTTTTGGTATCATTGTGTTCGCAATTAACCACTGCACTGCGCACCTGATTTTGGCAAAAACTTCTTAGTGCAATTGTCAAGGACATATTTCTGTTTTTGTTTTTTTTTATAAATATTCAGGTATAGTTAATGTCAAAATATTTCAAAACTCAACTATTTCCATTTCAAAACAAAAAAAATAATGAAACATTACAAAACATTAAAATATAGCCAAAAAATAAAAAAAAAATAGCATAACTCTCAGAGCGCTTAATGGCGCTTTGATCAATGAAGTGGTTAAACTCCCTGCAGATGTACATGCATATAATGTCCAAAAGCCTGGTGAGACTCCCCGCAGCAAAGCCTAAAGTTACCCTTGAACGAGCACCAATTTGCACACCACAACCTGATGTGTATACTCGTGCAGTTTGATGACATCAATTTTCACGTTACATTGCTTGTTTTAGTATCAAATTGTTCGCAATATAAAGGCGCGCATTTTAAAACTACTCATAATAATAGCACAATAAATAGAATTTTAACAAATATTTTAAAATTTAAAATTTAGACCCAAAAATGTATTTACTGTACTGTATAATCTTTCAAGTGTTCTGACATAAAGTTTCATGTTACATCTTTCATTTTGGTATCAAATTGTGCGCATTCTAAAGGCGCTTATTTTTAATGCCATGGGAGTCTTAACTCCCAGGTACTTATTTACTGCTGGGTGTACAGGGGCATCAGGGTGAAAGAAACTGCCCATTTTTGTTTCCGCCTCCACCGGGGATTGTACCCGGAACCTCAGTACTATGAATCCAAAGCGCTGTCCGCTCAGCTGTCAGTCTCTATAAGTAAGTAAGTCCCTCCTTTTACTTATCTTTGGGTAGTTTGCTTCAGGGAGTCGGCAGGGTTCCCCACCGAAAACCAGCATTGAATGTAATGAAACGCCATTTTTCTGGGTAAGCCCCTGAGGCTCTGACATCCTCCCTCCCTCCCTCCTTATGGGCTATTGATGCCTGTGCCACCTCTTGGATGGCTTAATCTTCATCAATCGATCATCTCCCCCCCTCCGGACGGTGGTTTTCATCGCTCAAGAAACGGAGTGGTGGGCTGCCTGATTCTGAGAGCCGGCTCCCCCCTCCCTATGTTATAGAGCGGGAGTGCTAGTTGCATGAAGTGTTTCTTGTTGGTTTTCTTTCTAGGGGAGTTATATTGATCTTTTAGGGTGTACATTGCACAGGTTAACCAGACAGTGGTCTGTTTTGATTGCCTACCTTTCTGGGTCCTTCCCTGGTTGATGGCAATTATAACATACTCTGTATGTAAAGTGCTCATAGGCTATTGCTCCCTGTGCCTCTCTGAGGGGGCCAGGTTCTGGCTCGTGATCCCCAGTAGGCATAAAGACTCCTGTGTCTGATGACCCCTAACTAATATAGCACATATTAGTTCAGATAGCTTCAGGGAGCCTCCAGGGCTCACCTAGAAAATGGTGTTTCATTACATTCAACGTGGGATTTTTAATGAGCCTAGGTAAACTTCATTATATTTGCATAGTTATATTATATCCATATTTGCATAGTTATATTATATCCCTATTTGCATCATACATGTAAAACCAGACAATAGCTGTTTAAATCATCATATGACGGTAACCTCATTACCACATAAATCAACATATGGCAATAACTGCTCTCTAAGGGTTAATAGGTGGAATTATTCTCTTATGCGTTTAAATATAAATGGTAAGTGTAACAATGTTTACATTAAGTAAACATTTGTAAATTGTTATTAAGTTATGATATTGCTTTTGACCTGAGTTTGAGACTGAAAGAAATTACAAACTTTATGAAGACCCAAAAAGTAATTATAATTTTTGCCTTTATGAACAGCTGGAGATGGTGGCATTAGAGAATCCTGGTGATCTCAAAAAGCAGATGGTGGTAGAATTTGAGGGGGAGCAAGGAATTGATGAAGGTGGTGTCAGTAAGGAGTTCTTCCAGCTCATTGTGGAGCAGATATTCAACCCCGACTATGGTAGGTGGAAAATTAAACCAAAATATATCATTGTAATATGAATTAATTCAAGTTTCTGAGAATGAGCTTAAGTGTTGGTATAGCAAAGCCTTCAGAATCACAACAGGTTTCCAAGACCCACACTGACCTTCCAGGAGCCAAGATGAGAATTTGCCTCTACAAGGTGAGGAGGAGCTTGGAGATCAGAGAGTTACCCAAAACTGTCAAAAACCCATCAGATATGTTAAGTTTAACAAAAGTGTCTGTTTGAAAGTAAAAAATTTGCCCTGGACAAATGAAACAACTGATTGGGGTCATTGCTTTCTTTTTCCTTGTGATTGTTTCATGCCACCCGCTCTTGTATGTTTCTTGGCTTTCATTTTGTTCTGGCTTTGGGTAGGGTTGTCTTTTGTGGTTGCTGGCTTGTCTTGTCCCCTGCTTCTCCATAGATATCTTATAAAGCGTTCTCGTTCCTCCACTATTAGTCGGCTCTTCTCAAGTTGCCTTGCTTCCATTTAGTGAATGGGACTTGTTTTCCAATGCATGACCTGTTGTTAGCTGTGTGCAAGCTGTGCATGGCTCTAATTTGTATGTGTTTTAGAGTCATGTGCCTTTGTAGGGTGTGCGGTACTTACCTATGACGACCAAACCACACACCACAATATGAAGAAGAGATAACATTTCGGTCCGTCCTGGACCATTATCTAGTCGTATGTAATACGACTTGATGATGGTCCAGGACAGACTAAAATGTCTTCGTTTCTTCATCTTCTGGTGTGTGGTTTGGTCATTATATCTTCAGCCATGTTTTTGTGACTCATTGCCTAATTGAGTTGTGCTTGTAGGGGGTTGAGCTTCAACTCTTTGGTCCCACCTCTCATCTGTCAATTAACTGGTGTGCAGGTTCCTGAGCCTATTGGGCTCTATCACCTGGCATCTGGCCACCACCACACACCACACACACTGCTGGTATTCCATTATGACACAGGGCAAAACCCAAAACAGGAACACACACAGAGATCACACTAACGTGATGCATCAAATGAACAAATCCACAAGGGCCGAGCTCAGTTGATTAAGGCAGTGTCTGGGATGCTCCCAGACACATGTGGATTTGTCCAAAACAGGAATTTGAGGCCAGAGGTGACCGATGTGACTACCAGCACATCTATTCAAAAACTAAAGTGGTGGGCGGCTGGCTCCAGAGCATTATCGTGTGGGAGTGCTAGTTGCATGAAGTGTTGTTTGTTCGGTTTCATTCTAGGGGAGTTATTTTTGTCTTTTAGAATGTAGATTGCACAGTTAACCAAACAGTGGTCTGTGTTGATTCACATAACCTTTCTGGGTCCTTCCTCGGTCAATGTTAATTATGACATATTTTATATGTAAAGTGCTTTTAGGCCATTGCTCCCTGTGCCTCTCTGAGGGGGCCAGGTTCTGGCTTGTGGTTCCTGGTAGGCATAATAACTCTTGTGACTGATGATCCCAAATATATATTCAGTGGGGCCTCGATTTACGATGGTAATCTGTTCCCAGAGACATATCGTAAGTCGATATATCGTAAGTTGAAACGATTTTCCCATAAGAAATAAAGGGAAATGAATTAATCCATTCCTGACTCCCCAAAAATTAAATTCAAAGTAATTTGACACCTAATTCACCCAAATCTTCACTACAAAAGTATGCACAAGTTATTACAGTACTTTACTAATGACTCCTGTTGGCATATAGAAGATGGTGAGGAGGGGGAGGAGGAGAGGTGTTACTGTTTGGAAGGGGAGTTCCCTTCCATTATAACATCAGGCAGTGATGACTTCTTTGGGGTACACTCTCTCCTACGTTTTGTCTGCATACCACTAGGACCGGGCTGTGGTTCACTGCTAATTTGTCTAGCGACACTTGTTTTTCCCTTTGTTTTAACATTTGTCTGTAGTGATGCATCAGTGTCATTGAAAAGGTTAAGGCAACGGCCTACTGCAGCTAGATTTGGGTGAGTCGTTTCAGCAAAAATTTACAGGTCTTCCCATGCTGCACACATTTTCTTAATTTTTGAGGAAGGCATATTGTGTACTGCCTCTATGGTCATCCTCAAATGTGTTTTCATATGTTGAACCTTACCACTGACTTTCTTGGGACCCATGGCATGATATATAATAGTTTCATGTCCAGAAAGCAAAAATTCACCAAACAAATAGAATTTTGTTATAAGTGTGATCATCACTAAGTGGGCGGCTCTAGTAAACTGAGGCAGGTCGGCCCGCGCTGCCGGGAACTATGCGCTTGGTCGACCCAAACATGTATCGGCAAATATCGTTGTATCATTACGACACTATTGTAAGTCGAGTCCCATTTTCCGATCAAATTTATATCGTAACTCAAAATTATCGTAAGTCGGGGCAGTGGTAAGTCGAGGTGCCACTGTAGTACATATTAGTTCGGATAACTTTAGGGAGTCGACGGGACTTCACACGGAAACACATTGTTGTATTGTTCTAAGACTATGCTGAGTGTCACTAATATACGCATCATATTTTGAGTATGGCGATGTTCCACCCATTTGATTATACAAGTTTTTCAATTTACTTTATATTGACTAATAATGCTGCAAAAAAAAAAAAAAATAAAACAGAAAACAGACATTGAAATAAATAGGTAAAAGTATCTTTGTGGCACTTGCCATCTCATGGTGGGGCTGGGGTCAGACCATGGCAAACAACTGCACTGTTAACACCTGTTCATTGCCAGACTTCCTCACTCTATCACGATCAAAGTATATGGCGTACATTTTTCTGGGGATTCCTATCCGGGGAGCCGGTCGGCCGAGCGGACAGCACACTGGACTTGTGATCCTGTGGTCCCGGGTTCGATCCCGGGCGCCGGCGAGAAACAATGGGCAGAGTTTCTTTCACCCTATGCCCCTGTTACCTAGCAGTAAAATAGGTACCTGGGTGTTAGTCAGCTGTCACGGGCTGCTTCCTGGGGGTGGAGGCCTGGTCGAGGACCGGGCCGCGGGGACACTAAAGCCCCGAAATCATCTCAAGATAGCCTCAAGATAACTATCGGCTCCTCGGAGCTATCCGGGCTGATATGACTGTATTATACCCTGGCATCAGTCAAGCGATTCAACCTGGCCCCCCTCAGAGAGGCATGAGGAGCAATGACATGTAGAAACTCCCGTGTGGTTGGAAGCATTCTATGTCTGCCATCGACCAGGTCAGGCACCCAGGAAGGTAGGCGCACCAAAACAAATCCTATCTGGTTCCAAAATTGCTACTGAAAGCCGAACTGTTGGATAGAACTCCCCAACCGAAAAACGAGCAAACGAGCATGATGTCATAACCATCACCGCCCAGCTGTCTGTGCAGTAAGCATTTGGGAACCTACTAGAAAAGGATGCTTCATTACATTCATGTCTTATTATTATAGCTAATTATATTTTCTGAGTTGTTGAATTTGGGTGTTTACTCCAATAAGATCCTATTATGTCCCCAAGATATTATATCATACAAAGTAAAATGTAAAGAAAGGCCCATATCTGTTGGGCATCTTTGTAGTTCCCTTTTCCTGGCCTGTTTTCTTCATCCTTGTGAAGGTTTTGGAGGGTGACGAATGAGGTGGTCGTGTTGTGGGCACGAATGAGGTGGTCATGTTGTGGGCACGAATGAGGTGGTCATGTTGTGAGCACGAATGAGGTGGTCATGTTGTGGGCATGAATGAGGTGATCATGTTGTGAGCACGAATGAGGTGGTCATGTTGTGGGCACGAATGAGGTGGTCATGTTGTGGGCACGAATGAGGTGGTCATGTTGTGGGCACGAATGAGGTGGTCATGTTGTGAGCACGAATGAGGTGGTCATGTTGTGGGCACGAATGAGGTGGTCATGTTGTGGGCACGAATGAGGTGGTCATGTTGTGAGCACGAATGAGGTGGTCATGTTGTGAGCACGAATGAGGTGGTCATGTTGTGAGCACGAATGAGGTGGTCATGTTGTGGGCACGAATGAGGTGGTCATGTTGTGGGCACGAATGAGGTGGTCATGTTGTGGGCACGAATGAGGTGGTCATGTTGTGAGCACGAATGAGGTGGTCATGTTGTGAGCACGAATGAGGTGGTCATGTTGTGGGCACGAATGAGGTGGTCGTGTTGTGAGCACGAATGAGGTGGTCGTGTTGTGAGCACGAATGAGGTGGTCGTGTTGTGGGCACGAATGAGGTGGTCGTGTTGTGAGCACGAATGAGGTGGTCATGTTGTGGGCACGAATGAGGTGGTCATGTTGTGGGCACGAATGAGGTGGTCATGTTGCGGGGACGAATGAGGTGGTCATGTTGTGGGGACGAATGAGGTGGTCATGTGGTGGGGACGAATGAGGTGGTCATGTTGTGGGCACGAATGAGGTGGTCATGTTGCGGGCACGAATGAGGTGGTCGTGTGGTGGGCACGAATGAGGTGGTCGTGTGGCGGTGACGAATGAGGTGGTCATGTTGCGGGACGAATGAGGTGGTCATGTTGTGAGCACGAATGAGGTGGTCATGTTGTGGGACGAATGAGGTGGTCATGTTGCGGGCACGAATGAGGTGGTCATGTGGCGGGGACGAATGAGGTGGTCATGTGGCGGGGACGAATGAGGTGGTCATGTGGCGGGGACGAATGAGGTGGTCGTGTGGCGGGGACGAATGAGGTGGTCGTGTTGTGGGGACGAATGAGGTGGTCATGTGGCGGGGACGAATGAGGTGGTCGTGTGGCGGGGACGAATGAGGTGGTCGTGTTGTGGGGACGAATGAGGTGGTCAGGTTGCGTGTGACGTGGCCTTTATCTAGTGACAGTTGGGTGCATCACAGTTAAGGTAGGTAGCCCGTACAATGATCATTTGCCGAGGTCATCTCGAGGTTGCAAATATTTCTTCAAGCAGTTAGTTGTTTTGGTGTGCTAATCACTAAAAATCACTAAGCACTAAAAAGTGCATTTTACCTTGTTTTCAGTAGAATGTCTGACCCTGAGGTACCCATCATCTTGTAGAGAGAGCCAGATTCTGGTTCTGGCTCTCCATAATAGGTCGGTTAGGGTGGTCTCAAAGGCTTTGTGTAATTTCCTAAGGTTTAGCAATACCTGCACCTAAGCTTGAGAAGCTACTGAAGGCTTATAAAAAAAATAAGTTGTTCTCAATAAGTTAGGTAAAATAACTTGTGTTGTCAAATTTCATTGGTAGTCTGATTTGATTTGTAACTTCTTTGTATTAAAAGCATTGCTTATTTTGCAATTTTGTCCTTCACTTATTCACATGTCCCATGAATTTGTCGCTCACATGCCAGTGCAAGATTAAATGGCAAGAAGGGAGTGTATCAGGTGTGGTTTGATCCATAAAATGCAAACTCGTGCATATTCAGTACTCACAAAAGTGCCAATTATTTTGCAAATTCTTCAAGAATTAAGAGTGGGGTACAGGAAGGGTGAGGTCTGGCTAGCTAGAACTGAAATGCTTTGCTCCTCGATCACCTCTGTGTTGCTAATTCATATTTCATCAATTACAGTAAAAAAAAATGTATAATAAAGAAAGCTTTAATATGTTCTTTTAATGTTGCAGCCATGTTTTGTCTCAATAACGAAACTCAGACCTTCTGGTTCAACCCAAACTGCTTTGAGAGTGACGCACAGTTCACTCTTGTCGGTATTGTGCTTGGACTTGCCATTTACAACAATGTGATTCTGGATGTCCACTTCCCACCAGTAATGTACAAGAAGCTCTGCAGTAAGCCCGGCTCATTTCATGATCTTCAAGACTGGAATCCTGTAAGATTTTTTGTGATTGTTTTTATATGCTTTATTTTTTATTAACCTCAATTATAGCTACCTTGCCAGTGTCATGAAGTCACAGAACTGTGTAAGAGAGTGCTCCCAGTGGCTCCCTTAAGCTATCTTGCTGAGATTATTTGGGCCTTAAGCTATCTTGCTGCAATTACACAGACCTTAAGCTGTCTTGCTGAGATTGCTTAATGCTAAAATATACAATAGTTAAGGAAGTTTTGTTTGGCCTACTGGAGACATCCCCTCACAGAGGCGCAGGGAGCAGATGACAATCTGCTACCCTACCGGAAAAAGCCTCCAGAAGGCTATTGAAACTTTACAGACAACTGATGGATTCACATAAAGCCTTGAAGCAACCAAACAACTCTGCAAACAATTTGTACAGAACAAGGGATTCACTCAAGCGTCCTTGAAACTCGTTAGTGCCAATTACCACCACCAGGTGGTCTGGCCCCAGCCCTCAGCCAAGTTCCCATCTTGGTTCTGTTGCTGACGAAGGAGTGCGAAGAGTGGCCGATAGCGTTACATGTACTGTAGTTGTGAACAGGACCCCACTGCCTCAATTTAAGTGTCAGCCATCCCTGGACTGTTGTCCTGTGGGGGCCACTTGCTTTGTGTATTGTTTCTGTATTTTGGTATTGGTTTCACGTATGTGTTTATGATTTGGCTTGTTTTGAGGGCGTGTCTTTACTTGCATTTCAGGGCGAAACTGCTCAGGGTTTTCATCCCAGAGTGCTCGCCAATGTTGACCTTGCATGGCGAGTTACATTCTCTGGTATTTCAGGAGTTCACCCCTGAGCAGTCTTGTCAACGAGGTGGAGAGCCTTGCCTTGGGCTAATTACAGATCTTGGATTCCTGTATTTGGTCCCTTGGCTGCAGCACCTCTGGGTGCACGTTCTTCTTTATATGGCATTCTTCAGTCGCTACTCGTAGCCCGATTGTTTTACCTGTACTGGTCATAGTGTCTGAGGTTTCTGCTTGGTTTTAGCCACCTTCAGGCCCTGGTAATCCTTTGTGGAGTCTCTCGCAGGGGTCTGTTACAGATTGGCCAATCAGGCCTACTCTCACTGAGTTTGATGGGTGCTTTGTTGTCTTAGCTACCGGATGATGATGATCATTCTTTCTGCCCCCCACCATACTGCCTACTGAGTCAGTGACACCTGCAAACCTGAGTCCTGTAAGGTGTGTTGTCACTGGATATCTGTGCTTAAAGATTCCTAGTTGGAAGCTTTTTAGGTGGCTGTCACTTTGTGAGCTACTAGGTTTGTTTGAACTAAGTGCTAACAACCTATTGATCATTTGGATGCCCTGGAGATGGCCCCTGTGGTGTTTCACACCCCTCTTCTTCCTTCTCCTGCAGGTGTGGTTCATCCTATTTCTGATCATCAGACCTCCCCCTTCCCATGGTTCCATCTCTGAAGTGAGATGGAACCTAACTGACTTAACTGATGGAACCTAGCTGACTTGACTTTGAAAGATTTCAAAGTTAAGTCAGACAGAGTCTAGCTTGGTGTATAGCTCTGCCTTCTCCGAAGGTGTTTTCCATCCACACTGACGGCAAAGGCAATTGCACTTTCTGGTGCCACTGGGTTTTGGGGCATTCATCTTCACATCCCCCCCCACCCCCCACTCTGAGCCTTCTCCTTGTGAGGACACCTTTGCATCTCAGGTGTTTGGGGAGGACTTCAACTGTGCCCTGAAGCCATCATGGCAGGCTTCCGGGTTTGAGGGGGAGCCTGAGGAGTGCCCGTGGATACTTTTGAATTCTTCGAGGAACTGTAGTGCCTCATGCTGAGGGCCTTCTGCTACAGGGAGATCAGTTTTTTGTATTCTCCCACTGTATTTGAGTTGGATTGTTTGGCTACTTTTTCCTTGGGTTTGATTCTGGGTCCCATTTGCTACCTCGGAGTCATCGTACTAGTATTTCCGGTGGTTGCCATCCTCCCGCACTGCTGGGAAGACGGAAACGGCTTCCCGAGTCCATCCTGTAAGTGCCGGGCTAGAAGAACTGGAAGTAGAAGAACTCCTGAAACCCATTACAGGTATGCTCCAGGTATACTAGGTCATCGGTGGTCTGTGTAGATTTGCTTCAGTTCTTCCTGTGGAACACAGCCCCTTTTTTTTGGGGGGGGGGGGGGTCATAGTGGACCTGGTATCCTTAGAGTACAGGCGTGTGTACTCGAAGGAGGCATTTTGTTTGGCTTGCTTCACATGTTAACAGATCATGTTGGCCCATTCTATAGATTCTGCTTGGACTCTTACCCTATTGGCTCCCTTTTCCCCTTTTCACTTCTCCTTCCTGGGGGGGTCTGGAACCCCATGTGACTGAAGCCATCATATTCTGATAGGGTATATGATGCTACTAGGTCCTTAGGTTTCCAGGGTCTCTAAGCCCTGGAAACCAAGGAGTTAGAAGGATCACCCCACCCTTCTCCCAAGAATTACTGCAGCCCAGAAAGGACTTACTGAACCATGCAGGATGGGAGGCACTAGTTCAACATGAAAACAAAGAGGTCCATCTGGGGAAGACCGAAAGTCTTGCAGACCAATTGGAAGGATCTATCATTCAGTCACTCTGTGGAGATAGGACAAACAATATAATCCATCTGCGAGAATGTTAGACACACCCACAACGCACAGAGAACCAAACCCTGATAATCCAGGAACCAAGGTATTTGAAGTGCGCAGCTTCACAGGGCAAATGACTGAAGTGACCCCTCAATT
The DNA here is from genome assembly GCA_020271785.1 of Procambarus virginalis. NCBI lineage: Eukaryota > Metazoa > Arthropoda > Malacostraca > Decapoda > Cambaridae > Procambarus > Procambarus virginalis. The sequence goes on from WNGS01145354.1 coordinate 6,644,480, forward strand.
TAGGCAATGAACCACCAGAAAACAGTCGGGGTGGAGGTGGAGCATAGAAGCCGGAAGAAGCTGAGGGCTCCTCAGGGCATACCACACAGCCCCAAACTCGTGCACCATACTATGTGCCCAAAGGAATGGACTCGACTCGTGACCCTGAGTGCTGGTCATGAAGCCCCAACCCAGTGGCAAGGCTTCCTTGAACACACTGAGCAATGTAGGAGAATGGTGTCACATATCCGAACCCCAAAAATGCAACAGTTAGCGAAGGGAGGGTGGGCCCTGAACCAGACAGTTGCAACAGCAGTGAAACATGTGGAACCGGAGAAACTGGTACAATGCCTGGAGCCACAGACTGCCCAGTGAGAAAACCATACAGGAAAAGTTTGGGTTCCTGCACAACCACTCGACCAACCTCCGAGTAACTCGGGTTTGATCCTGCACCGAGTGACGATGAAGTTGCAACCAAAACAAGGATAATGGGGGAATGGAAAACAACATCGACTGAGAGTCCCATACGAGGCCCAGCCAGCTCCGAACCTAGTATGGAACTAACTGGGACTTCTGCCAGTTCACCAGGAACCTGAACCTGGCGAGCTGGAAAGAGCCAGATTTCTGGCCAGCTGACACACAGACTGACTGGAGGCCCACACCCACCAGCTATCGAGGTAGCCCAAAACTCAAAAACCTTAGAAGATGTAACCTGGCCACAATGACCTGTGATAACCTTGTAAAAACATAGGGAGCCAGATTCAAAGCTGCAAGGTAAAACCTGAAGGCAGTAGATGCCCCACTTGATGCCCCACTATAAAACCTAACCAGTTCGTAAATCTTTGATAAATTAGGATGTGCCAATAAGCATCTTTGAGGTCCAGGGACACCATCTAAGACCCCCACATGTAATACCAGGCGAACCTGGGCCAGAGTGGTTATGCAGAAGGTCGAGCAGGAAATGAAGTGATTTAAACCCAAAAGATATGTTCCATTAACACCTATGACTGATTCTGCCTGACAGGAATGTCTACATGATGTGCCCACATAGTCTAAGATCTTCTACATGTGCCATGTTTATGCTCATATTTACACGAGAGATTGGTGTCAATATTATTGTCTTCATGTGTTATTATTATATTGTTGTGTGGATGGGAGGGAGGGAGGTCACGGTTCCAGACAGAGCAGATGACACCACCTCATGATGCCCACCACCACTGTTGCTCTTCTACGTCACTAGAGCAGCCAGTACACTGTCGCCATCACCACCACTAACATTATCACCCTCAATAAACCCAAGGAAGGACTCTTATCACCGTCATCAAATCTCTGACTTTTACTGTCTTCTTAGTAGCATTTTTAACAAGTTCAATTGTTTCACAGGCCCAGGAGGGCCCTGACAGCTGAGTGGACAGCTCTTTGGATTCGTAGTCCTAAGGTTCTGGGTTCGATCCCCGGTGGAGGCAGAAACAAGTGGGCAGAATTTCTTTCACCCCGATGCCCGTGTTACCTAGAAGTAAATAGGTACCTGGGAGTTAGACAGCTGCTATGGGCTGTTTCCTGGGGATGTGTGTATGTGGAAAAAACGTTCTTTGACAGTTGAGAGGCAGGCCAAAAGAGCCAGAGCTCATCCCCTGCAAGCACAACTAGGTGAATACAGCCTTATTCTCTGTTAAAAGTTGTCAAAAAAGCCCTTTACAGCTTCCCATAGCTTGAATACTGGTGCATCTTCCTTACCTGGATCTTACCTGGAGAGGCCCTTGGGAGTTGTTCTTCTCCCTGACTTGTGATAACTTGGTCCAACAGGCTGTTGCTTGGAGCTGCTAGTCAGCATAACCACTACAGCTTGGTTGGTCCAGCACTTCTTGCAAGAACTTATCTTATTGGTTCTTGAAGAAATCCACCTTTGTTCCAGCATCTCCCTAAGGCCTGGCTGAACCCCAACACCCAGCTCACGAGACTGCTGAGGGCCCTACCAGCAAGAACATTTTATTACATTCGAGGCTTGAGTTGTATAATTTTGTTGTCTTTTCCAATATGACAAATCATGTCAGGTGTTATTTCTACTAATTTTAACAATTGTTGCCTATGATGATAAATATTGTGCTTTTTATATATATATAAGTATGTATGTAAAACAACTAGCTTGTTAATCTAGACAACTGGTAATCTACTGATAATCTCTGTATGCCAGTTTTTGTCAGGTATTTGCACTTTTCTTTATAAGATTCTGGTAAAGCATTTCAGCTGTTCTTGTTTTCTTATTGCATATTAATTGTCCATTTGGAAATATTTTGCTGTTTATCCTTTCATTAGTTCAGGTGGTACATTATTGGCATTATTGACTAATCAATAAAAAACTATTTTATGTATGCCAATGTTTTACTATCATTATATATAATGTTATTACAATCGTAGTGTTTTTATTTAATGTTTTAAAAAGCTAAATACAAACGATGTATTTTCTTTGCAGACACTGTATCGAAGCCTCGTTGAACTTTTGGACTATGAGGGCGATGATATGGAGGATGTCTTTATGCAGACTTTTCGTGTTGGTTACCAAGATGTATTTGGTACTAGCCTTACACATGACCTCAAGACAGATGGAGATAACATCCTTGTTAGCCAAAGTAGCAAGCAAGTATGTTTCTAAGTGTGAGCTTTAAAACTATTTGTTCTAGATTTAGGCATCTTGGCTAGGGGGTGCTCTTTTTGAGTGTTCTCCCTCAACCCCCCTCGTTCAGATCAGTAGCTCCCCATAGTCTCCCCTTAATTCTGGTCCTGACCAAATACAATACAGCTAGACTTTATCAGGTGCAATTCAACTGAGTTAACAAACATTTCTAAACATGTATACATTGAACAACTATTTATGGTTATAAATCCGTTTCTGTGATGGACCCTCGGTAGTTCTCCGAGTTCAGCACTGGTTCATCCAGTTATTAGGGAGATGCACCAGGCCTCTTGAAGTTAATGTTGAGAGCCAGAACCAGACTCTGGCTCTCTCTACCAGGTGAGAGAATCTTGGGAATCAGAGATCAGCTAAATGCAAAGCAAACCCAACAGAAAGGATAGGCATGATTGATTGGAAGAGATTAGGAACCTACAGTAAGGCAGGCAAACATTTGATGCAGGATGTAAGAAACCTAACTGTAACTTGTCCAATTGCTGCCATGGTCACTTTGGGTTTTGGCCAGCCTGCCATTTCACTCATTTGGTCATTGTTATGAAAGCATGATGGCCAAACCACACATTAGAAAATGAAGAAACGATGGCATTTCTTCATATTCTGGTCTGTGGTTTGGTCATCATGTTTCTGGACTACAGTCATCATCTGTTTTCTGGACTACAGTCATCATCTGTTTTCTGGACTGCAGTCATCATCTGTTTTCTGGACTACAGTCATCATCTGTTTTCTGGACTGCAGTCATCATCTGTTTTCTGGACTACAGTCATCATCTGTTTTCTGGACTGCAGTTATCATCTGTTTTCTGGACTGCAGTCATCATCTGTTTTCTGGACTACAGTCATCATCTGTTTTCTGGACTACAGTCATCATCTGTTTTCTGGACTGCAGTCATCATCTGTTTTCTGGACTACAGTCATCATCTGTTTTCTGGACTGCAGTCATCATCTGTTTTCTGGACTACAGTCATCATCTGTTTTCTGGACTATAGTCATCATCTGTTTTCTGGACTACAGTCATCATCTGTTTTCTGGACTACAGTCATCATCTGTTTTCTGGACTACAGTCATCATCTGTTTTCTGGACTACATACTGTATTGTTTTTGTTTTTCAATTCATTGCAGGAGATATATCTGGTTCCTGGGGTTGTGGACCCTGGTTTTTCCCTGCCTTTTGATTTCTTTTGATGGGAAATGAAATGAGGCGGTGGATTCATTTCAGATGGTCGGTGAATAAGGGGTTTGACTGGCTGGAACCTCGGGTGAATTGAGCTGCTACTTGGTGGCAGTCAGGTGCAATGATGTCTGCCTGTTGACTACTTGTTAATGATTTTGAGGATTTAAGTCCCTGTAGTCCAGTCCGGTCTCTGACCAGGCCTTCTGGTTGCTTGTCTGATCAACCAGGCTGTTCATTGTGACTGCTCACATCCTGGTTGATCGGGTATCCTTTGAGATTACTTCTCGATTTCTCTTTTGAACACTGCGAGAGGTTGGCAAGTTGTGCCCTGTATGTGTTTTGAAAGAGTGTTGAAAAGTCTTGGGCCTTTGATGTTGATTGAATTCTCTCTCTGAAAGTGCCTGTTGCACCTGAGCTTTTCAGTGGAACTATTTTGCACATCCTATCATGCCTTCTGGTCTCGTATAGTGTTATTTCCGTGTGCAGATTTGGAACCAGTCCTTCTAATATTTTCCTAGTGTAAATTGTTATGTATCTCTCCTGTCTGTGCTCCAGGTAATACAGATTTAAACATTTTAGGGGGTCCCTATAATTTATGCATTTTATTAAGTGGAAAGTTCTAGCAGTAAAAGAACTTTGCACGCTTTCCATGTCAGCAATTTCTCCAGTTTTGAATGGGGCTGTTAGTGTGCAACAATATTCCTTTCTAGAGAGCACTGGTGTCTTGAAAAGTATCATCAGTGACGTGGCATCTCTTGTTTGGAAGGTTCTTGTTACCAACCTGTCATTTTTCTTGCAGTTATGACATCAACTTTGTTGTGTTCTTTAAAAGTAAGGTCTTCTGACATGATTACTCCTAAATCTTTTACATTACTTTTTCGTTCACTAGTGTGGTTTACTATTATATGTGTGGCTTTTGCTTTGATGTTTGTTTGTTTCCATAGTGCAGTAATTGGAACTTATCCTCATTAAATGTCAAGTTATTTTCTGTGACCCATTGAAAGACTGAAGTAACATGAGATTGGAGGTGTGTTGTGTCCTCTATATTGTCTACTTTCACGAAAATTCTAGTGTCATCTGCAAAGGATGATAAGTATGTTTACTTAATGGTAACTTGCTTGCATTGGAACTTCAGGTGTCTATTCTTATTTTAACAATTGCTTGCTTTGTTGCAATTATCTTTTCTGGTGGGGTTTTCTCAGTTTTGAATGGATCTCTGATTCCCCCCCCATGTGACCTTTGTATTGTACAGTGAGCCAGAACAGAAGCTTTTCCTCGTGTCATATAGTGTGAAAAATTCAGGTATTTTGCCTGCTTTTCTGGGCTTCTCATCCTGGTTTTCTGGGTAAAAATTTGATCTTGACCTTTATGGCTCTGTTTTTTTTTTCCCAGGGCCGGTTGGCTGCATGCCCCTTGCACTGTGATTTTGGGCCTTAATCCTTTGCTAGTTGCCTCTGGGCATAGTTTCTGGCCCAGTAGTCTGGTGGCCAGTTCCTAGGGCTCTGGGTCTTTGATTTCCAGGTCCTGCTTTCTAGTGTCCCTTCTGTGGCTCTGGTCACTCCTTTTGTGGCTTTTGATGGTCATTGGGTAGGGGGATGTGTCTGCCATCTGGGATGGGGCTCAGATGGGGCTCAAACACCACACCTGGAGTAGTTGGGGGGCCCCACTCCAGGTGTGGCATTTTCCTTTCTTGGGGGAACGTTTAACCTTGGTGTTGGAACGCCATCTCGGCCCTGGTCCTGGGATGTTAATTTTTATCCGATGAGCAGTTTGGTGTCTGCCAACTGGCAATCTATTCTCCTTCTCATGCTGTGCATACAGTTGCTGTTCTGTCCACGGCTCTCATCTGAGTTTTGGGACTTTTGGTAATCCAGCTGGTTGTTACCACTTGCTCTTTTGGGTGTCCCTCAACCTTGCTGTGCATGTATTGCACTTATGTGTTTAGAGCTCGGCTAATGCTCAATTTGGCCTGGGTCCTTCTCTAATGCCGTTTTTTTTCCATGGGTAAGCCATTCTCATTTTTTATTTTCAGAAGACTTGGCCTCCTTTGCTAAGGCCCCCTCCAGGTTTGAGGAGGCCACTCAGAGTAAGCTCAAGGAGCTACTGAGGGATTCTCAAAAATCCATCATAGAATGTAATGAAATGCCCATATAAATGGTAAGCCTTCAGTAGCTTCCAGTCCCTGCTATGTTCTATTGGGGTATTGGGAGTCCTGTTAGTGATTCATGAGTGAAGTAGGTGACAGGCTGGCACAACCTGGGTGACGTGGGCCTTGCTTCAGGGATCTAAATTTTCTTCAAGCAATCACTTTTGTTGTGCTTATCCTTTGCGGTTGGATTTCAAAGGTTTTAGGTTGATCTTTGGTCCCCAAACTTCCCTCACCTCATAGAAAACAGCTAAATGTGCTAGTTCTAGCTCCCTGTAGGCAGGGATCAGTTTCAGAAACCTGCTGTATTTTCCTATGACTTTGCACTACCACTGCTCAGGGAGCTGCTGAGGGCCCACCAGAACAGGACATTTCTTTACATTTAGTACATGATTTTTATCCTGCAGTTCAAATGTCTTGTCATTCTAGAGGGATCTACAAAATTCTCAACACATCAATCCATTCATTCACTTGAACACCATAACCAAGTTTCTTCCTGCCTTGACCTTTAACTTTTTTCTTTTGCACACAATCATACTCATTCATAATTTTGTGCAATACCTGCTCACTCTCAGCAATGAACACCGCAGCATCTTCATACAGACATAACAGCAGTAGCAGTTTATCTACATCGCAGTCTGCTTCCACTCCCACACCATCTGTTCTTGCATCCCTAACTAATCCGTCCATATACTGCATATGTTAATGAACCAGCCAGACGTTACACAACCCTAAACAGATCCACAAGGGCCGTGACGAGAATTCAAACCTACGTTCGAGATCATCCCAGACGCTGCCATTTGTTCATTGATGCATCACACTATTGTAATTTGTGTGTTACACAACCCCATCTTCAGCCCTCTCCAAAATTAAAATATTCACATATGCTCTGCTATTCATATAAAAATATTTTTCTTTTGTTAATCTCTTTCCTTCTTAAAACTATCCTGTTCTTTCCCAATCCATTGCATCTCTTGCTCTCAGTTTGCACCCTTGCATACTCTTTTCTTGGCATACTAATTAAATTAATCCCTCTAATTCCCACAAATACTCCCCACTACCCTTTCCTTTATATAGATACCACATTGGTCTTTTTCTAGTCTTCAGGCAGTTCACCCTCCTTCCTCACCATTACTTAACATTTTGAGCTCGGAGGAATAAGCTACAAAATACAGTAACATTATTAAACATACTCACTAGAAGGTTTTAGGCATTAGTTGTCTTAAGTACACGAGTGGCAGTAGTTGTATTTAAATATAAATACAGTACTATCTGGCTTGGGCCTTATCTTGAGATGAGATGATTTCGGGGCTTTAGTGTCCCAGCGGCCCAGTCCTCGACCAGGCCTCCACCCCCAGGAAGCAGCCCGTGACAGCTGACTAACACCCAGGTACCTATTTTACTGCTAGGTAACAGGGGCATAGGGTGAAAGAAACTGTCCATTGTTTCTCACTGGCGCCTGGGATCGAACCCGGAACCACAGGATCACAAGTCCAGTGTGTTGTCCGCTTGGCCGACCGGCTCCCCCTTGGGCCAATAGGCCTACTGCAGATGAAGTGGCCAAGCTCCTGGTATGTGCTGAAACTGTGGACACTCGTAATTTACTAAATTATCAGTATGTAGTGTATCTATAGACTAGTTTGTGTTGTCAATTTATTGGCAAGTGTTTGCTCTTTCAAAGCATACCATAGGATTTACCCCCAAAAATAAATAAAAACTATTGTATTCCACTTGGAGCATAGAAAATTTTACGCCGAGTACCGGTGACTTTACTGAAATTACCAATATAAAATCATGCAATTTCTCTTTATTTGTTCAGGAATTTGTTGAGCTGTATGCAGACTTCTTGTTAAACAAGATGGTTGAAAGACAGTTTCGTGCATTTCGAAGAGGTTTTAACATGGTCACTGACGATTCACCGTTGGCAAATCTCTTCAGGCCAGAAGAATTGGAACTCCTTGTGTGTGGTTCTCAGGTACTTCAATTCTGTATTGTTAATCTAACTCAAATTTGGTTACATTATAATCTCATACATTCAGAATTTTCAAGGCTAGTATGTATTACATTTGTGTGTGTTTTTCAGAGGCAGAATAAGGACAAAATTTATGCACATTTCATCTGTTTTTGGTGCAAAGATAGATTTTAGGAATGAAAAGTAGGGACCTATGAGCCCCATGTAATTTTTATCAGATTATTATTATGTCTAAACTCAGTTTCTTCTTAAATTAAGGTAAGATCCTACTGACTGGTTAGGGTCTAATGCAATCAAGTTAACTGAACATTCCGCTTTGGTGCTGCATAATGTGTGTGTCAGGTCATACTGGTGCTAGGGAGACACCGAAGAATACTTAATCCAACCTTGAATGCAATCTGAGAGTATATCATAGTGTCTACCATGACTGCCAAACACTTTCACAAGTCAAGCTTTACCTCGGGCTGGGCTTGGGGAGAAGAAGAACTCCCAGAACCCCATCTTCTTGAGGTTATCTTGAGATGATTTCGGGGCTTTAGTGTACCCGCGGTCCTTGACCCGGCCTCCACCCCCAGGAAGCAGCCCGTAGCTGTTGTCTAACTCCCAGGTACCTATTTACTGCTAGGTAACAGGGGCATAAAGATGAGAGAACCATTTTGCCCATTTGTCTCTGCCTGCACCGGGGATTGAACCCGGAACCTCAGGACTATGAATCAAGCAGGTATCTAGCAAGTACCTGCTTTTGGACCAATCTCTCTCAAGTCAAGCTTGGCCTCGGGCCGTGCTTGGGGTGTAGAAGAACTCCCAGAATCCCTTTAAGCAGGTATCAAGCAGGTTAATGTTCTAGTTACCTAGTAAAGGACTCACTATAGGTCTCTACTCCTGATTGCCACCAATTGGCTGCATCACCACCAGATCAGAGTTCTTCAACCCAACCTCATCACCTACCTGACTGCTTCTAGTAGAAAGCTATATGGGCTAGCAGGGACAAGAACAATTTAGCTTTATGGATTTTGTTACCCCTAAGATCTTAATGTTCTGCTTATACTGTGGAATTTGGAAACATTTGTGAAAGCTTCATATGCTTACCTATCATTAACTATGGGGGAGTGAGATCTAGCTCTTTAACCCCCAACACTGTGCCACTGTTTATAGCCAACATCCTCCCCAGTGCACAGGAAAAAATATACCTTCTAATATTGTTGAAATGTGTTCCCTGATTACTGAAAAGCAAACAAAAGTTGCATGCGACTGTGGCCATGGTGAAGCGCGGAAATCATGCTTCATAAAGTTTCTATTTATGATTCACAAGGCGTGGGTTTCATGCTGAGCCTGCATACTTAGTAATGGTCTCACATATGCTGTGTGTATGGACTTGAAAGCCTCCTTGTTTAGATTTTTAAATGACTTTCATATGTTTGCTAACTTCTCATGTGCTGCTGATGTTATCCTGTTAACATGAGTATCTGCGATTAGTGTTGAGATTATGTCTACCTTAAGGTCTTTTTCTTATTGTTTCTTGTAATTGTCTTTCTCATTATGGTATAGTTAAAAACAGGTCTCTTATCTCCCTTATCATTTTGATTACCTTGCACATATTTGGATTAAATTTCAGCAGCCAATTCCTGAAGTTAAGGTTTTCATGCAGCACCCTACAGTCCTCTTCAATTCCTACTCTCCTCATTAACTTGCATCATCTGCAAACATTGATATGTATGAGCTCAATCCCTCTGTGAGGTTATCTTGAGATGATTTCGGGGCTTAGCGTCCCCGCGGCCCGGTCCTCGACCAGGCCTCCTTTTCGTTACACATCCCTCAGGAAGCAGCCCGTAGCAGCTGTCTAACTCCCAGGTACCTATTTACTGCTTGGTCAACAGGGGGCATCAGGATGAAACAATCTGCCCATTTCTTTCCGCCGCTACTGGGGATCGAACCTGGAATCTCAGGACCACGAATCCTGAATGCTGTCCACTCAGCTGTCAGGCCTCGATCGTTGCTTCTACCTATCATACAATCCAAAAATGGGAGTTTTTCATTAACTTCTTCCACAGTAAACTGCATGGAATGCTCTAGGCTATTGATGATTTTCGGATTTGTTTTGCAAGTTGTCTTGTCCGTTCTCTCACTTCTGGCCGGGTTATTCCCCACCTGAGGGGTCTTGGTCTCTGGATGGGGTGTTGGTCTTTCTTTCCTCCCCTTGGTTTTTGGTTGGCCCTTTGATGTTATACCTTTCTCAAGGCTCTGTTCTTGTTGGCCCCTCACATCTGGCTGTTGGGTGGGGAAGCATCATGCTCTCCTCCTCAGGTGGGGTTTTCATTCTTTAGGCTTTGGTGGGTGGTTTCTTAGTTTGCTCTCTTTTCTAGCGAAGAATGTGATGGTGGGGTTTCAGAGGGCTCCTTTGGACAAACCAAGCAGATGCTTGGTTTGTCCAGCCAGGGGTGCGTCATTGTTATGTCTGGTAGCAGCTGTTCATCGCTATCTGCGTGGACACTTTCTGTTGACCCAGTTTCTTTGCTCCTCATGTTCCAAGATTTGTTTATCCAAGGTTGTCGTCTTTGTCATCATAGTCAACCTGTGATCTACCCTTTGCAGCTTTGGCCACAGTTATTCCCAACATTTTATAGGCTGACGTTCAGGCTTGACGGTTTTGGAGCTTAAAAAGGTCCTCGTGGCTCGTTACCTGGTCTCTGTTCCTGGTCCCTGCCAGGCTTTTGTTATCCTGGGTGGGTTTCCCATCCTAGGTTTTCATGTTTGAGAGTTTAATTTTCACTATCCTCCCTGATAGGTCCTATTTTGTCCTCGTATTCTGTTGTTATACCTATTGGGAGCCACTAGTATGCCCCTGAGAAAACCAGCATTGGCTGTAATAAATCACCTCTTCATGGTTGGGGCTTAGTGGCTTCCTGATCTCCTCCTGCTCTTCGTGGTTTGTTGGTGGGTTATTTTTCAGCTCCAGATTGAGCTCTGTTGTCATGTGGATTTAGAGCTGTCAGTGGTGCTGCCACCTCGCAGTGATTGGCTGTAACTAGTGGCTTCGACCTAATTGCAATGTGGATAGTTTGTTACTGCTTTGTTTCTTTTCTGTGAACCTTGCATGTGTCTTGTTATGCATTGCTAACTACCTACGCTCAATTATGTGGGGCCCACTGCATTTGTTTTATCCAAACATTTTTTATAACAAATTAAAATTTATTTATTTAGGGTTTTTGTTCAGCAGAAATCTCACGAACCCAAATTTTTATAGAGTTGAGAAGTCAAAAACTTGAAAATGAATTCATTCATTATACTAGGAGATTAGAGTTAGCAGAATCCAAATTACCAAGCTCTGTCAATAATGTCTGATTGTGTTTCCTTGGTGAAGGATACTCATACTCGCATATGCACATAAAAATGAAAAAATTAAAAAAATATATTTTTCATTATAGAATTATTCATTTGTATGCAAAATATAAGGAAAAGACACAAATAAGTGAATATTTATTGTTTCACTGGGTGGAGGCTGTAAGGCTGCGTCTGGTGCTTCTGAACACTTGCTGTTCATCTTTGCTGAGTTCCTGATTTATTCTCTGATGTTTCACCGATTATTTCATCACTTATTTTTCTTTATTTACATCCACAGAACGTTTTTATATCCATATTTGCATCACATATGTTACAATAACAGACAATAATGTTAAATCATATGAGGATGACCGCATTCTCCTAGTAACATTTGTGATGGTAACTGTATTTGTACCAAGACATGGCAGCAGGATATTTTCATGGGTCACGGTAAACTCCAATGCAACATCTACATAGACCTATTATATCCATATTTACATCATACATGTAAAACCCAGAAAATAAGTTTTAAAATCTTTATATTATGATAACCGCATTTCCCTGTAAATAAACAATTGATGATAACCACTGTCTAGGGTTAATTGTGTATCCCACTTGGGCTAGGCCGTAGAGTGCCCAGTCTTGCTTCATGCAGGCTGGTGTTCAATCCCCGACCGTCCAAGTGGTCGGGCACCATTCCCTTTTCTCGTCCTATCTCAAATCCGTATCCTGATCTCTTCCAAGTGCTATATAGTCGTAATGGCTTGGTGCATTCCATGATAATTCCCTTCCCTTTGAGAATTCATGTACTATTCCCAAGGTTTAAGATTTAATCTTTCTTTAATATATTGTAGATAGAATCCTAAAATATTTGTACAAATAAAGGATCCTAATGCTGGTACAGATGTGAAAATATTTGTGTGTGTTTAGTGCACTTCTTCCCTTCTTTCCCTCCCATGATAATTAAAAAGGATAAAATGATTGATTACAACACCAAGATAACTTTCTATTAATGTATATACTGTATATATAATTCATACTATTACAGCACTACGATTTCTTGGAGCTAATGAAGTCTGCGGAGTACGACGGCGGTTACACGAGCGAAACCGCCATTGTTCAAGCATTCTGGGAGCTGGTGCATGATATGAGCACCGAAGATAAGAAGCGATTACTTCAGTTCACCACAGGATCAGCCAGGGTTCCTGTAGGAGGTCTGGCGAGACTGAAACTGATAATAGCCAGACATGGCCCAGACTGTGACAGGTAAGGCAGCTTGACTTGTAATAAATCTAATGTACTCGCCTAATTGTGCTTGCGGGGGTTGAGCTCTGGCTCTTTGGTCCTACCTCTCAACCGTCAATCAACAGGTGTACAGGTTCCTAAGTGGTATGTACTCAGTTTTGTGTGAGGTTCTCATGTTCGGCCACACTACAGTATATTTAAATTTCTATTGGATAAAAATTTAATACATTTGAAAATCATGAATTTTGTATTTTTGCAAAAATTTAATCAAAATGTAGTCTTCATGTAAAAAATTTTTTTTACACAGTATGCTTTGAAATACAGTGGAATCTCGGTCTATGAATTTAATCCATTCCAAGGGATGGCTCGTTCACAGAAAATACGTACACCGAAACAAATTTTCACATAAGAAATAATTTAAATTGAATTAATCCGTTCCACACCCGCAAAAATTTTAACTTAAAAATACATTTTATACAAAATACTACTCAAATTTTTCATACACAAAGCAATCAGATATAGATATAAAAAATAAATGAAATAATTGAACATTTAACTGCACTTTACCTTGACTGAGGACTCTTGGTGTATGGGAGATGGTGAGAAGGGAGGGAAGAGGAGCAGTGTTGGCGTATGGGGAGGATGAGGAGGGGGGGAGGGAGGAGGTGGAGGTGAGTGTTTAGAAGGACCATCACCTTCCATTATAACATCAGACTGTCCCCTGCTCACCTTAAACGCTTTCATATCTGCATCACTGGTTCCAGATTTTCCTTTCACATATTTCACTGTTATGTGACAACCAGTCATTTACAGTCACAACAATTCAATCAAGCATTCACAGTCAAGACCAGTCACAGGCAGTCATAACCAAAGGCAGTCGGCATTCACAGTTGTGGTAGCAATTGGTTTGGCATATACGGTCAGTCAGGCATTTACAGTCAATCAGGCTTTCACAATCGCAACAGTCAGTTAGTAAACCATAAGAGTTTAATGTCAGGCGCTCATTATTAAAAAGACCTGGATTGCCTCTGCTCACCCAGCAGGAATTTTAGACCTGAATTGCCTTTGCTCACCCTTCAAAAATTATAGACCACGGAGTGATTGACCATAAAATGAGATCAGTAGGAATAACAGGTAAAGTGGGGGGTTGATTTTCAACTTTGTCAAACAGAATGCAGAGAGTGACAATCAATCGAGTAAAATCAAGCCCAAGTGCAGTGAAAAGCGCTGTACCCCAAGGGCACAGTCCTTCCACCACTGTCATTTTCATTCTTATCTCTGATATAGACAAAAATACTAGTCGCAGCTTCGTATCATCCTTTGCAGATGATACAAAAATCAGCATGAAAATTGCCACTGTAGAAGACACTGAAAAACTATAGGCAATTATAAGTAAAGTATTTGATTGGGCAGTTGAAAAAACATGGTTTAACAATGATAAGTTCCAGGTACTGAGGTATGGTGGAAACGAGGAACTTGAAAATTGAAACACAGGGTACAAGACACCATCAGACCTACGCGTAGAAGGAAAGCAACATGTAAAAGATCTGGGAATTATGATGTCTGACGACCTGACATTTGGTAAACATAACTGAGCAAATACAGCGGCGGCCAGGAGAATGATGGGATGGATTATTAGAACGTTCAAATCCAGAGACCCCACAGCAATGCTAATACTTTAAATCACTGGTGCTGTCCCGTCTTGAGTACTGTATCTGTGAATTAGAAGGAATACAGAGAACATACGCATCACACATAGAAACGATGAAACATCTGAATTATTGTGACTGTTTCAAAGCTCTCAAAATGTACTCTCTGAAAAGGAGATGAGAAAGTTATCAAATAATATATACATGGAAGATACTGGAGGGCCAGGTCCCAAATTTGCTTAGTAGAATAACAACGTACTGGAGCAAAAGATATTGAAGGAAATGCAGAATAGAATCAATAAGGAGGTACCATAAGCACAATCATTGAGCACTGTCTGAATATCAGGGGTCCACGGCTGTTCAACACCCACCCAGCAAGCATTAGAAATATTGCCAGAATAAAAATGGATGTACTCAAGAGGCACTTGGACAGGTTCTTGCCTGAAGTGCCGGACCTACCAGGCTGTAGTGAATATGTGGGCCTGTGGACTTCTCCAAGCAACAGCCTGTTGGACCAAGTTATTGCTTGAGCCTGGCCTCATGTTGGGCTTGGGGAGTAGAAGAACTCCCGAAACCCTCTCCAACTAAGTCCAGGTAAGGATTGAAAGTTATTGGTGGATTGTGTTTTTATGGAAAGCATATGCAGAATAACCTAACCAGTTACTCTACCTGTCCTAAGACTTATCCTACTTCCCTACCTTAGACCCGACAACCCCATCCACTTACCCACAAATAAATAGATGGTTGTGAAATGGAACAATTAAACAGTGTAGCATTGAGTTCTTGGATTAATGATTGACATACAATTGTGTAACTGTTAGATGCTGTACTGTGAGTATTGTTAACATGCTTAAAGAAGGAGTCTTTAGCTTTCAAGTTCCTGAGAACAGGAGCCATTGAAATACTGTAGTCATGGAACAGAATGAGAAGGAACTTTGTGGTGGAGAACTACCTCGGATGTGAGAACAGTATTCCAGGAAAGTTAAGAATAGAGCGAGATTAATAAAGAGATAATGTTAGTTTCAAAGTATTCTGACAGTATACAGTAGTCTAAAATCTATATATGAGCTGAAGTGAGACACAGGAGAGTTTAGATTTGTAGATCATTGCTAGCCACTGTTAGAAATGAATGTGTGTATGGAACATTTACTAGTATTGTAGGGAAATTTTGTTTTGGTATGTGTTATGGCATGTACTGCATAACAGGGAAATGCATTGTGGGATAATTATGCTAAATAATTTCAACATATTTCCAGAGCATTCATAGATTTGAGGAAGGAATGTATGAAGATATATGAGTAAAAGAGTATAGGTTATTCTTCTTTTTCTTTCCCAACAGGCTACCAACCGCACACACATGCTTTAATGTCCTCCTCCTGCCTGAATATTCCAGTAAGGAGAAGCTGAAGGATCGTCTCTATAAAGCTATTAAATACTCTCAGGGCTTTGGGATGCTCTGAACAGCTGAAAATGGTGAGTTAACTATTCTGTTTTAAATTTAATACTTTAAATGTTTTTTTGTATACCTCATCTGTATTACATGTAAATTTAGACTGGCTGTAAACAAGGAAACGCTGCACGACACTATTGCAACGAGAACAGAAGTGACTGCTTAATAGTGTTTCTAACAGGCCAGCTCATCCTCATGATTAGATAGTACTTATAGTAACGATGAGGACCATGGTACACATGTTGACATAAAAGGCAATTAGAAAGTAGAAATCGATATTCTTGAATTTGGATAAACTGGAAAAGTTTTTGTACTAATGTTGCAAAGAAAACTTAACCTAACCTAACGTTCCTAGGCCTAATACATGTTATCTGAGGCTCAATATAGCACATACGTGTGCTATATTAGGCCTATGAATATTTAAGTTTGTATTTTTGCTTTATTTTTTCAGACTTTTGAAGTGAATAGTACCAAATTCTGCTATTTAATTGTCCATTATGTTTATGTATGCATGATGGTCAACATAGCAAGTCTAAACATGACGATGGGTTGAACAGGCATAATAAGGTTTTTTTAATGACCACTTGGGAGTGAGGATTACATTAGCAAACATAAATAATGGGTGAAACTAAAGACTGGTAATGAGTTGAAGGATAGAAATATGTATAAACAAAAACAGGATTTTTTTTTCTTTTCTGGGAGGGCTCCTGTGGCAGTTTCCTGTGGCTAACTTCCAGTTGACATGTAGCTCTTGCGAGCCATTTACAAACTGAACAGCAGTGCTGTGAGCTCATGCTGCATTCACCAGCCTTGGTGGCTCACTCAGTACTGAGGCTCTCACTCCCGGGAATGTTGCCCATGTTTTTTTTTTAAATGGTGTCTGTTTAGAAGAGCCCTGAGGAATCTAATGCGAACCCCGTGTAGCCCCGGGACTTTTAAATTTTGCGTGGTACTCCCAAGCAGCATATGATGGCGTGTGCAATTTATCGATAATTACTCTAGACATCTTATGATGTTTTGCGCAGTTTAAGGGTTAAAAGGACAGGCTGTTTAGTGAGCATTGGATACATCAAAGTACCATAACTTGGTATGGTTTGCTTTGGTGAGAACCCGATTATTGTCCTCTTTGATTGGTAGATGTTCGAAAGTAGTCAGATACCTAATTTTAAATAAAGGCTATAATAAATTAGTGCAATAGCTCAGGTAAACCATCAAGACTGGGGAGTTCCAATGCCGAAATATTACTAGATAATATTCATAATGACGACTCGGGGACAACCCGAAAAATGTATGAAATTTGGGTACAGTTCTAAATTTAGAACAATTGTTTCATTAACAATATACTGTACTTTTGAGGTTGCAGTATTGATAGGCAAGAGAAGATTAGATAAAATTCTTTGATAACTTGTCAATAGCATTATATATCCTTGGTAACAAATTGTGCTAAAAATGACCAGATAGATGAAAGGGCATTACTAAACAAAACATTTTTTGCTTTTCAGTTTCAAGCTCACTTTGCCCAAGGACGTATTAGGTTTAATGTCTTGTTTTTAGAAAGATTTTCATTTTTTTACCCCAAGTATTTGACTTCCTGTTGGTGACTTACAATTTTTACTAATCTTGAAATTAATATATAACACTTTTCTTTTACAGAGCGGGGGGATAAGATTTACAAAATTGAAGAGAGGATTTGCCATTTTAAGGTCAACATTATTCAAGGTATAAATTGCCTTGATGAAATTGCATTGATCAAATTTTAGAAATGGAATAATTATATAATGGACAAAAAATTGTTGAATAAAAAGATTATATGAATTTTGTTAATATTTCTTGTGCTTTAAAATGGTTCCATTTGTGCTTGTGGCCTTGAAGAAAATAGGATGTGATTATGTCAGGTCAGTAATGACTTCAGTTAGGCTGGGTCAGCATTGTTTCATAGTTTGTTGGTTCCACATCTTGTGCTACAGTTCAAAACCAATTGTTTTTCCCCTAAATGCAGCTAACTGTAGTAACATTTTCTTTCAGCCCAAATGACTGCTTCTTGTTTAATCTTATGCTAGAAATCTCAAGAGGCTTGTGTATTGCAAGTCCTAAATTGTGGACAGATGTAGACATTTTTAGAAATACAGTATTTAAATTGTGAAAAATAATTTATTCAAGCTTCTTTGCAGTTAACAACTATTGACAAATGCTCACAACTGTTCATTGGTCCCGTTCTCATTAAAGTAAGTTCTGCAACACAAAATTCTGTAGCCAGCCCCACACTTCATGAATTAACACTAGCCGTTTCTTCTTTTTCTCATCACTATGCATGTATATAGCCCAAGACTTCACTAGTGAGTTGGCTCATCATCCTTCGTCACGTACTGTTAGTGAATTCTGTGCTGTGCAACAGTTGAATCAAATGTTATCATGTATTTTTAGTATTTTTGTATAATTGGTTTATAAATTTCAAGAGCCATCACCTGCTTATGGTAAATTACTGAGTATCAGTGATGAGAGATCCACAGAGGCATATATACCATGCAGCATTTTGTTTTGCTGTCTAAGGTTTATACATTTTGTATGTGATATTTCATTGATAAGTGTAAATAAAGAATATTAAAATTACCGTCTGTGCTAAACAGTTCCTTGTAAACAATATAAAACTAACCGTCACTGAAACCCGAGACTTTGAGGAGGCCTATGGCTTTGGACACAAGTTTTCAAGAGGGGACAAAAGAGGACTTTGTTTCTGCACTAAAATAAAATTATGTACGATATGTGACTTTGATAGTTGGGGTGTAATGAAAGATCCATCATGACAGTTCCAGTCGATTTTTCTGGACATAACACTTGTTTCCTCACACACAGAAAGTAGGAAATATAAGAGGGATAAATTTGAGATAAGAAGCAAGATGCAAATTTTCTGGAGGGGGGGGGACCCCTCTCAGTGGCTCCCTGATGCTATACAAGTATAGCATCATGTGTATAGATGCTATACATATACAGTATAGACATGTTTCATTGAATATGGCTGCATATTCTGTGTTGATTATGTTCTTGTTTAGGGCTTCTATCCCTCTGACTAGTGCTCGTGCATCTTGGTTCAAGTTAATAAACTAAGATGCAAGAGCACTTGTGATATGCTCTAAAAATTAACTTGTTATAATAATTTTTAGAATGTATTATACTTATTATAATTTACACAAGATTTTGAGCCTACAAGGTTCATTCTCAAGTGAGGAGAAATGAAGGGGACATGTGATTCATAATACTGGGAGGTCAGGTACATACAAAATTAAGTCAAGAGGAAAATGAATAACGAAGTCACGGTTGGAGTATTTGTTCCAATCACTCTGAATAAGTCTATTCAATATAAATTCAAGTTTTATACTAGTGTCCCTGCAGGCTGACCTCGTAGCTGCGTAACAGGAGTTATACTTTACTGAGTATTATACTTTATACTGAGTATTTAGTTTACTTTATACTATACTGACTTACTGGTGATAACAATAACACTCGGATAATGCAGGGATAGAGAGATTTAAGCACCTGTCCGACGCACAAAGAATACTAGTAGTAGTAAGGAGGGTCCACAAAGTGGATATGAAGCTGGTGCATGTCCTCCAATATTTTTGGGGGGGGGGGGGGGGAGATTTTGTTTTTGTGTTTTTTCTCCTTTGTTTCTTATCTGATTTTGTTGTGACTTCTCTATCTTTGAGAATACATACACGTCACTAAGTATGTGAAGTTGTAACGAAATTGGTCAACATATAATTCAGCCACAGGTGGCAGAACTTGAGACTTAATTTTTTTTTTGTCTGATTTTTTTTCACAGATTTCAAACTCTTATTTTTTTTTGTCTCTTTAGTTTTTTGCTGAATGGGGACCAGATGAGGACTTTATCACTTATATAAGTATACTTATATATTCCCTAACCATTAGCTTAGCCCTATATTTTGTTTTTTAGGGGGGGGGGGGGTATTTTTTCTTGACTTTATTTCAACACATAACTTGAAATTGAACTTTAATTTTCTCTCTAACTAGATTTTCAGCTTCGAGAAGCTTTATAAAAATCCATTTTCTGATCGATTCTCACCATTTTCACACATTTATGTGCAAAGTTGTCTGTTCTTCAATATTTACTTTTGTTTTTTCTGGGGGAAGCCCCTATGGTTCCCCAGAGCTATCCAGGCAGAATGGATATGTATAACTTTCTGGCATCAGTCAAGGTGCATGGAGTTCTTGCCTACCGGGGACCATGAGCCAGAACCTGGCCCCCTCAGAGAGGCATGAGGAGCATATAGAAAGCCTATAGAAACCCCTCTGTGGTTGGGAGCATTGTGTCTGCCAACAACCAGGACAGGCACCTAGAAAGGTAGGCACCCCAAAACAAACCCCTATTCTGGTAAACTATTGCTACCGAAAGCCGAACGAGTGGACAGAACTCCCCAAACAAAAATAGCAAACTAGCATGACATCATCATGTCGCCGTACCACCGTCTGTGCAACCAACTCCTTCCTTGGAGGGGGAGGGGAAGCCCCAGACCCTTCGTGCCGGCTATCCAACTGACAGTTCTTGGCTGATGGGTTTACTGGCCAGTCGGGTGCCTCTGGCTCCACTTTTGTTTCAGTTCTGTGCCTTGTGATGTAGTCTGTCTCTACAGGTGGTGTGAGAGCCAGGAGTGATATTCCACGGTACTCGGGCTGCATGCGCCTAGGGTTTCCTTCCCTAGGTGCCCTGAGAGTACTACCCTTGGGGACTTGGGGCCTCCTTCCACAGTCACCTTGGGATCTACCTCCACTGTGTCTTTTACTGCTCGGTACTGGGCCGCCCTTGGAGTCGGCTGTTTTTTTTTTTTTACCCTAGTTTGTCTCTGGATAGGAGGTTGTTTTCGTCACTGGTAGGGGCGCGGGGTACTGCACAGCCAGTCTTCTACAATTATAGTGGCCGGCTCTGTTCCGCCTGGGTACGTTGTCCTCTTGCGGGGTTTTCTTTTGTTTTTGTTTTCTCCCTGGTGGGAGGGTCTCCCTGTTCTTCTCTTCGCTTGTTGGAGTCTCCCATTTGGCCCCCATGAGTGTACACGTCCCGGGGTTCAGCTTTTAGCAGTTTGTTCGGTAGACTTTGGCGCCAGTTCGCAGTACCCTGCCTGGGCCTCCCTAAGCGTGTACACAAGGCTAAGGGCCCTGGAAATTCCCACGGGGCTCTGCTGTCCGATGGAGGTGACTTTGAGTCCCCCTCTCGCTTCCTGCGAGTTTGATGGTTGCTCTGTCCCCTCGTCTCAGGGTGACACCCGCCGGTTTTGCCTCCGCCTTTCTGCCTGTTGGGGTCGATGGTTCTTTGACCCGGAGTTGTGTGACATTGGTTGTCTGTTCGTATTCCAGTTTTCCTGCGCCACTCATTCTGTTGTGCGGGTACAGGCAGCAGCCACGTTGCAGGCTTACCTTGAGGTGCTTCCGGGGCTTAGCGTCCATGCGGCCCGGTCGTCGACCAGGCCTCCTGTTAGATTCAGGCTGGGTTAGATTGCTGCAATGCCCTTGGTTGATTGCAGCCCCGGATGCCCCAAGACTGCCCCGTTTTGGTGATGGGGACCCGGACTTGGGGGTGGGGGTCGCTTCGGCTCTAGTTCCCTCCACCCCTCCTGGTCCTTCCCCTTCGGTTGTGCATTTGGGTCCTCCCCCTTACTTCCAGCTCCAACACGTCTGAGGTTTCGGGGTCGGGGCAGGGTTTCGTTGGTGTTTGAGACTCGGTCGATCTTGGTGGGGTTTCTTCTTCTGGATTGACGGCAAAGGCCTTCGAGCCTGTTCCTCCAGCCTTGCATAGGGGTCTGACCAGTCTACTCCCTTCCTTAGTGTTTTACGGCTGCCCCAGCTTTTTCTTGTGAGGTCGGGGCTTGTGGGCGACGGCTTGGCCCCGGGTCAGGTCGTGGTGGTTCCCGGGGTTGGGGAGAGGTTGCCTGGGGGGGGCCTTAGCCCNAACCCCACACGTGTGATGCCGAAGCTCTATCGACCGAGCTATTGAGTAGTCTTAACACTTTCACGTCCTGATGACTGTACCGACGTCATCAATTAATAAATTTTAAAAAATTCCATTTACAGTACAGTATTGTCTGAATATTATGGGACTGGTCTTAACATGCGCACCATGATATTGCAAACAATTTGATAATAAAATGAATAACGTAGCACAAAAAATGAGGTGAGAAAGCAGAAAAGAGTATAAACATTTGAGTGGGGTTTATGCACTTCTGCGAATGCTCGACCTACGTGCGGATTAATAAATTGTAAAAATTCTATTTATTGTCCGAATATATATCAGACTTCAGCCGCAATGCGTGCCGTGATATTACAAAGAATTTGATACCAAAATGAATGACGTAGCACGGAAATTGAGGTGAGAAAGCTGAAAGAGTATAAACATTTGAGTGTGGTTTGTGTGCTCTTGGCCAACGCTTGGCCTACCTTGCGGCGGGTCGCCCACAGGGCATGCGAAAGTGTTGATATGGAAAGTTCACACATGAGGTCCACGGTTCGAGTCTCCTATAGCCCAGGTGAATGGAGTAATTTGAAGTTTAACATAATTACATTATATAACATTAATTTGTATAGTAATTGGGTAGTTGGTTAATATCACATGGTGGGCTACAATGATGAGGAAATTAGACACCCATTTTTTTATTTGTTAAATATAAGTGAGCATTTGTTATAAAACTTCATAAGAAAGGGGAATTCCATTTGCGGTACATGATTGTGTCCTTTTATTTGAATGGCATGTTTGCATAAAGTTACTCAGACTCAGAATATCAGAGATATATTCTTATTTCTGGAGTGATGTAATTGCTTCTGTGGCATCAATGAGTTGTCTTGCAAGAGTTTAAAATTAGGATTAGTACTGCAGACTAAGGCTTTCAAGTATAACTAGCACAGAGAATGGGTGAGTCGATGTTCATCATGATTTGAACAGAGTGGTCTGAGTTGTCTGAAGACAGAATTTGTATAGTTTTGATAACTAATATTTGCCTTGTGATGATGGGTTGGATTTAATGGTGGCAGTTGAGCTGGATACACAGATGCCATCTGGATTTCAGGATGCAACCACCATAAAAATAATCATAGCTGTTTATTTTTAGTTAAAATATCCAGGTTCTTATTGAAGTAAACTCTGAAGCTATTTTAATGAGTCATTATGATATGCTACATTATGGCATAGCCTTGCTTCTGGCTTCTCTGGATTTAGTCCTTGGTGTCGTTCACACTCAAAGGGTGTGTGTTGCATATTCTTGTCGGCTTTATGAAATTCTAGAGGTTGACGAGTTTAGATAGTTTTTCCGTATGGGGTAATAGGTATTCAGTGAAGCAATATTTTTTACTACACCAGTACAGTATGCAGTCCCCATGGCGAAGTGGTAACAGTCACCTGGCGTTTAGCGAGCGCATTGGCCTGGGTTCGTATCCTGGCCGAGGAGGATTGATTGGGCGCCAGTCCTTAACTGAAGCCTCTGTTCACCCAGCAGTGAATGGGTACATGGTTGTTAAATGATTGGCAGGTTATATTCCGGGGAAAATTAGAATTAAGGACTTGCCCAAAATGTTGTGTGTGCTAGTGGCTGTGTAAGAATGTAAGAACTCTAATATATTATATATAATGATGTGCAGTGAGGCTCGACTTACGATGCTAATCCGTTCACAGAGACGGATCATAAGTCGAAATATCGTAAGTCAAAGCGATTTTTCCCATAAGAAATAAAGGGAATTGAATTAATCCGTTCCCCACCCTCCAAAATATTAACATACAAATACATTTTATACTGAATACAATGTTTTTTCTAACTACAATACAGTACCTAAGCTTATCTTACCTTTATGGAGGGCTCTTGATGGCGTATGGAAGATGGTGAGGAGGGGGGAGGAGGAGAGTTGTCACTGTTTGGAAGGGAGTCCCCTTCCAGTATCACATCAGGCAGTGATGTTTTCCCTGGGGTACACTCTCTCCTACATTTTGTCTGCATACCACTAGGACCTGGTTGTGGTTCAGTGCTTGTTTGTCTCACTACAAATTTGTCAAGAGAGACTTGTTTTTCCCTTCGTTTTAACATTTGTCTGTAATGATGCATCACAGTGTCGTTGAATAGGTTAAGGCAACGACCTACTGCAGCTTGATTTGTGTGAGTCGTTTCAGCAAAGGTTTGCAATTCTTCCCATGCTGCACACATTTTCTTAATTGTTGAGGAAGAGACATTATGTACTCTTGTTTCTGCTCTATGGTCATCCTTACATGGGTTTTCATATGTTCAGTCTTACCACTGACTTTCATGGGACTTATGGCGTGATATATAATAATTACTTTAATGTTCAAAATGCAAAAAATCACCACAAACGCGGAATTTCTTATAGGCGCAATCGTCACTAAGCGGGCAGCTGTAGTAAACTGAGGCAGGTTGGACGGTGACCGGGAACCACGCGCTCGGTCGACCTGAACGTGTACCAACAATTATCGTTAGTCGACGACACCATCGTATGTCGAGTCACATTTTTCGATGAAATTTACATCGTAACTTGAAATTATCTTAAGTCGGGGCAATCGTGAGTTGAGGTGCCACTGTATTTAGATATACAGTACTGGTATCTATATCTACAATTTGATTTTAAACCAATATTTACCACAAAGAACTTAACCTTATACAGTACAGTACTATAACCTAAATAAAGTACCTTAGCATTAAGTGTTAACCTAGGATACTTTTTTACATTTTATTACAGTTATTATTATTATTATTACAGTACAGTACAGTATTATTATTGTTTCAGGGGCGAAAGTTTTAGGAATGAAGAAGAACAAAGTGGTGGAGATCACCAGGAAGAGGTTCGTGGGCGTCGCAGCACCAGGACGGAGATATGAAACGTGCCGCTGCCCACTCATAGAAAATATTACTTCCAACTGACAGATGGCTGTGGCAACCCCCACTGCGACAACCCAAACTGTGCCTCTTCAGGCAAGGTGTGTTGATTTGTGTTTTGTATATCTTTTTGTTTTGTTTTACATGGAGTGGGATGAAAGGTGCGTTGAAAAGAGGTGTGTGGTGTATCTCATCATCATCTTCTCTGTGCTGAGTAAGTCAAATGTACCGCCTCATAGTAGTCTCATTTTTATGGGCATCTTGCTATCTTTCTCTTTAGAGTGCATTCAAATATACTTATTGTTTTGAGAATTCATTCTAAAAAGACTCATAAAATTAATTTATAATAAATTGCAAATCTGAAAACCCTAAAAATTTATCAACAATTTCTTTTTTGCATTCGTTGAGCTTTGGCTCTTTGGTCCCAATTCTTTGGTAATTGTCTAATTGTAGTTACAGGATGAGAGTTATGCTTGTGGTTTCCTGTTTTTCCAGTAATCTTTGTCATATGATGCTTTAACCCTTGTATGGCGCCTGGCTATTTAGCATGTCACCCACAGCCGCATACTCAATAAAAAACAAAATTATTTTTTCTTCTAAACTTGTTAATTTGTGTTCACTGATCATGGTAAAAATAATAAAAAAATCGTAAGTGGCATATATTGCCCACTATAGGGTGGGGAAGTCTAGCAAAAAACAGACGCTGACTCAGCGTGCGTCCCAGACGGTCTGTTGCTCGCCAGCTGTCAGGCAGGAGTTGCCACAAAGAGATAATTACCTAATTATTTCAGTGTGTCTGATTGATTTTTTTGTAGTGTTTTGCTGTAATATTATTCAATAGTGTGCAGTGTGATATATTTATATAATAAAATGAGTGAATCATCGCTATACTCAAAGATATGGTGTGCATATTGTTGATTCAATTATATTCATCAAACAGTGAACAAATACTTTGTCGGTTAATACGCTATATACACAGGTTATATATAAGTATCTGCATGTTTTGTTCACCATAATGAACCACTAAGTTGCTATTATGAGCAAAAAAATAATGAGTAGTGACCACCACACACCAGCCAGCCACTCGCTGCCACTCACTCCTTCAACACCTCACTCGCCCACATTCTCCTCCCACCATACTGTTTTTGCTTTTATTCACTATATACAGACGTTATATATAAGTATTTACATTTGTGTTCACCATAACGAACCACTAAGTTGGTATGCTGAGTGGCAGTGGCAGCCCGCCACTGGCTGTCACCCCCTCCCTCCCTCACCTCACCTGACTTGCGGCCATTCTCCTCCCACCATACTGTTTTTGCTTTTATATACAGACGTTATATATAAGTATTTACATGTTTTGTTCACCATAACTGTACATCTAAGATTGTATGGTGAGTAAAGGCACAAAGACGTAGCTACTCACACAGTCAGCTGGAGGCGGCCGCCCTCAAGGCCAGATGCACTAATATTTCTCCTCCAACAATACTGTTTGTGGTGTTATTACACTATATACACACATTATATATATATAAGTATCTACCTGTTTTATTCACCATACTTGTACAAGTAAATGGTGCCCAAAGACCATAGTGGTCACCAGTAAACAACGTAAGTCGTGAAGACGATACACCTCCGTCACCAAAATGGCGGCTCCCAACCTACTCCTATTGCTGTTATTACACTCTATACACACGTTATATATAAGTATCTACATTTGTGTTCACCATAGCGAACCACTAAGCTGGTATACTGAGTGCAGTCAATAAAAGGTGGCCACACACAGTCAGAAGACAATGCCACCACCCTCCCTCCCACAGCATTACTCCTCCCTCCATGGAGCACAGCGCTAAATATCGCCACAATCCTGCTATTATCAGAACCCTGGTCAGTTTTATCACAGTCAGGGGTCTTCTGTAATAATATCATCGCTATTTATAGCAAGAACATGCATATTATGACATTTTTAGGCGATGCTGTGGTCACAAGCTGAACAGCATTGCTGTGAGCTCATGCTGTGTGGGTCAGGCTTGGTAGCTCACTCGATACTAAGGCCCCTCACACCCGGGAATTTGGCCCACGATTTAAAAAAAAAAAATGGCGTCTGTTTACAAGAGCCCTGATGAAGGTGTGGTGAACCCCGTGTATCCGCGGGCCGTTTAAATCTTGCGCGGTATTCCAAAACATCATATGATGCCGAGTGCAAGTTACTGCAAGTCACTCAACGCATCATACGATGCCTTGCACAACTAAAGGGTTAAAACCGACTGTTTTGGCATCCACTGCCTTTTCACTTGACTTGTTCCAACCATCTCCTACTCTGTTTGCAATGAGAGTTTGTCATTTTTTCTGAGGGGAGCCCCATCAGCTCCCTGGAGCTATCGGACTGATAGCTATATGAGGACTATATTAGTCTGGGGCTTCAGTCACATGTAGTTCTTATGCCTATCGGGAACCATGAGCCAGAACCTGGTTTCCTCAGAGAGGCGCAGGGAGCAGTGGCCTATGAAAACTCCACTCTTTGAGAGTATATTCATGTCTGCCATCGACCGGGGTTAGGCACCCCAAAACAGACCCCATTTTTGGGAGGGGGGTAAAGAGGATGAAGAGGCATTGGTGAAAGGAAATTTAGAAGTGGGAAATACAGTGAGAGTTATGAAAGCAGGCGGGCTGTCTGCCTTGCTGACCCCAACTGGTAGAAAATTGCGATCCAAGACTGAACAGAGCCCAAGAATTCCCCCAAGAAAAAACAAGGTAACTAGCAAATCATCATCAGGGGGATGGCCTCCCCCCCTCCACATCTGGAAGGGGGGAGGGGGAGGCACCGCTCACCCGAGCCGACCGCCTTCTCACCAGTTGTCGACTGAAGCCGGCTGGGGCTTACGTCTCCTCTTTCTGCCATTTCCTGTCAGGGTTATACCCTCAGTGGTTGTACCTGCTGTGTATGTGTTGGGGGCGTTGGCCAGGAGAGTAAGCGGTGTATTTCAGGCTGCATGCACTTAATGTTATCTTCC